>JAVTVY010036366.1:0-158869 GCA_036873755.1 Hanleya hanleyi
ATCACCTTTGTATGGGGATTTAGCGACTGGCAGCCCCGTTGATAGATCCTTTATCATGGCCCGACCGGCACTTTCACATCCGAATTTTAATATATCAAGGAAAACTCCAGTTCTTCATTAATATTACCTGCCTGATATCATGGATATATGATATAATCGAATATTATGAAATCGGTGTATAAAAAGACATTGATTCATGTACCCACATTAAAGAAATTTAACAGCAATTGCTGAGGAAGACATGGTGAAAATATGACCTTTGATAAGTGATTGTACTTGATAGTATACACAACAGGACTTCTTGGAGAATATCTTCAAAACCTTGCATGTTATTTTATAATACAGAGCACAATGATGTTGAGTTTGCAATATTGTAACATTGGGACTAGCCTGGTCACTATGATGTCATAATTGCAGGATAATAATGTACAATTCATATTCAGATGATGAGCAAAATTTCACTGCTCTGATAAAAATTGTTTCCGATATCACCAAAAAATCTGTTCCCTCGAAATGTGAGTCTGACAGTAACTCAAATGAAGATGAAATTATCCAAATGAAACCCAGTGAAATGAAAGTCTTCACTCGTCAAATGTCACACTATGTACTAAAATGAGATTGCACAAATGGTCCGGAAAAAATACCCCCCAAAGAAAAACAAGAAACTTTTCACTTTGTCTATCCTGGAAAGTTATGTTGGCATGAGAACACATAAAGGGAGATAAATCACTGTTATGCAGTTGAGAAAAAATGATGCGGAGTTGAAGAATCTGAATGACATCACAGATTATGTGGACTTTGTCACTAGGACTTAACTTCACAACCAGGCTGGTCTTTCAGCATTTTTTTTCTTCTAACTTTGCTAATGTTCATTGTTACATTACAATTGTCTGGTTTTTAGCCATAAATAAATATAGACAGAGAATCTGAACACTTTCCTTCTCAAATGGTAGGCCCTATCTGGGACGAGTATAGAGGGATATGAAACGCGGCTCCTCTCTTTGAACTAGGGTTTGTCTCGCTAATTGATATGTTAATGAGTGATTAGTGATTGGTTAATTAGTACGCCTCGTCACTGATTGGCTTTTGTGCACAAAAGACCGTCACGTGTGCTTTGCTGTGAGTCCCGCCCTGTTTCGCTGGTCAATGCTGGGCGAATACACGTGCTTGTCAACAAGGCTCCATTAACGTGAACGCCAGTCAACTCAATTTAGGCCAAGATTGATGACAAAAAACAATCCTTTACAGCTTAACGAGTGGCAAAAGGAATACATCATGCAAACGACAAGAAACAAAACTAGTGCACAGAGAAAAAAATCTAAAAAAACATATGACCCAAAAGAGTAGTTCAATCACAAAAACGTACAAGAATTGTGAGATTTGTTCAGAATTCTACATATTTGGCCTTTTTACGATTTTCACGAGCAATTATTTACAAAAACGAAAATGGAAAATTAAAACATTTTGCGTACTGTCAGACATGCTTGCATATTTTGCAAAAACTAGCACAGATATACTTCAAAAATTGAGATAAATGAGAAGTTTGATCACAAAGAATGGGAAAAATGAGTTTTTCCTTGCCGCTCCAGCCGCTCAGTTATCGGCAGCGCAGAGCGGTCGAAAGTTGTCATCAAAATATGCATCTTTTCGATGAAAATCCCTCAAAAGTTTCTTCTCTCAAAATAGTACCCGTCTCGATGAAATAATCTGACGCAAATTACTGCAGAAGAACGTCTATAAATCTGGTAAAATCTGGAATGAATTCGTGACGAAAACTAGGCGATGCAAAGGCTCACGCGCGTAGAGCGCGAGACCTGGCAGGCGAGACATACGTTCAGCGTGAGCTCGCGGCGGCGCCTTTGATGTCGGGGTACGTTTCATATCCCTTTAATATTCGTCCCAGGCCCTATGCATGTGTACTCAGTCATGTCAGTTGAACCTCCCAATGAATGCAAGAAACTTGCCTAAAAAAATTGTCTGACTGGTCAGCACCATTTTATTTCTATGATCCCCTATATGAAATAGAGGTGGTTGCGACACCAAACGCAATGGAGGAAAAGTTTTCACATGATTTTAAAAATGTTAAAGTTCAGTACAATAGCTGTCAATATGTTGTTGTTGCCATAAGAAATTCATAGAGCTTCTGGTATACTTTTTCAGTGTTTTTTTTGATTGCCAGATCTCCAAATTTTTGCTCATAATTCCCTTGTCTACATGAAAACAATGGACTTGATAATTTATCTAAAATTAATCATTCTTCCCAGTTGTGCAAAAACTACATGTACATGTATTTGAATTGATTTAGCATAATGAAATTGATTTTTCAATGTAATGTTTGTTTTTCCACATGTTTGAATAATGGTACTTTATCAACTAAAACAATATAATTTCTGTTTCCAGATCCCCCCTGCATACCATATATCTGTACAATGAGTAAGAATTTGGAAGGAAACCCTTTTGCTGCTCTCTTCTCCTCCACCTCTCAAGCTGAGCAGTTCAGCGAGAGTGTCAGCGGCACCGCCAGTCCTAAACAAATCAGCGAATCAGATGCTTCAGGTAGAAAACACTATAACTTTAACCATTTGCTATTCAGGAACCGCAAAATTGGGGGCTACAGAGACACTTTTTGAGACCGCTATGTTACAAGTCCTGTCTTAGATAGCACCAGTCCAACATTTAACATGGCCGATATAGAGTTCAGCCCCCCCACTTTCAAATGTGCTCCGCGGCTCCTGCTATTATATGGTAATGCAAGCTATTTACATGCAGGATTACATGTGGTGATACTGAGGTGAAAAGGGAATTATTTAATTTATATATTAGATCAGGATACGGTAATCCCTCTAATAATTCAATCCCCCTATTAGAATTCAATCACCCCCAATTTTGTGAAAAAAATTCAATAGGCTATTCAAATAAATTTGATCACCCTCTAAAATCATTGAAATAAGGCCATTGTCACTTGATTGGTTGTTTAGCATGACCAACCCTCATCTATATTTTGAGGGCAAATAATTAAAATAGATGAGGGATTTACATTTTCCTGAGTAAAACTTACTCATTTTCTCCGAATTGATATACAATTGGTTTGCAATTTAATAATTAATAATAAATAATTATAGCATCTAGCAGTTCTATTTAAAAAATCAAGGTCATGCTAAACAACCAATCAAGTGACAATGGCCTAATGAAGAAATCATGGATTATATGCATGATTTTGAACCATTTTGTCAACTTCATGCTCAAATAAATTTGATCACCCCTGATTTTATAGTACCAAAATTCACTTCGTGTGATTGAATTATAAATTAGAGGGATTACACTTTCAAAGCTTTGTGGTCAAAATCGATTGTCCATAATTTCTCAGAACAGATTTCATTTATTAATTTATTGTTTAAATTGATACACACAATTCATTAATATTGAACATTTCAATAACCAATTCATAGGGTAATGTCTCAGTTAATTATTATTATTTATAACATGTTGAGGTAATTAATCATTAAACTTTGTAATAACTACAGGGGAGAGTTGTTTCCCTTTGACCTGTCCGAACAGTTTTTCAGATGCAGGAGAATGAGCCAGTGGCAGATCAGCTACTAGTGTATCCTAACTAGAAAGGTTGATGAAATCAGGAAAAAATGTTTTAATGCGTTCACAAGATATTTCAACAGTCGATATCGCAGAATATTATAGGGTATAAGATAAAATATTATAGACTAATACAATCATCATGACTGGGGTTAATAACATCATTATAAATGGGGTTTCCTGCTACTTCATTCAACTGTAATTTATTACAAAAATAAAACTGGAAAAGGATCAGGCAATGCTTTTCATAAAAAATTGTAGGAATTCAAACAGATTCTCGTATTCTAAATACAGGAATTGACAGAAATCCCAAACTAACATGATTCCCCTGTGGACCCTGGTAGCTACAATGTAGGGGATATAGTATTGCTGCGTTTGTGTGCATATGTGCATCACACATTTCTGTTAACATGATACATGTAAGTTGATAGTATTGATTCAATTCACTCTAAAGTTTATCTGAAGATATAAGTGGAGAGTAGCTTTCAGCCTATTGATTTTGAGGTCACTAAGTCAAAGGTCAAGGTCACTGGGGCTAGACAATCTGCAAAAAAAAGAGAAATATCTCCAGTTCCAGTTTTGAATTGTACCAAACATTGGGCCTATAGTACCCATGGGGCAAAGCAGACCCTTATTTTATGTTTAGGCCGAATGTGATGTTCACTCAAACCTGTAAAAAATGAAAACTCTCCTGTATGTCCTACCTTGCAGATGGGACAGAGAATTGCCCTATTTATTCTGAGGTCAAAAGATCAGACAAAGCTCCGTGTCACCTAGGCCAGAAAATGTGGAATTGTTGAGAATTGCTTTGTTACTGTTATAACTCAGTTCTGGGATTTAGATTATGATCAACTTTCATGTACATGTACCTCAAACACCTTACAAGTAATTGATTTTGATTGATTATATCGATTTGGGTGAGGTCAATTTGTCAAAGCCAAGGTCACAAGGTCCAAGCCATAGTTACTCATGTCTGCTTTGTCCTTCATCATTTCAGCTTCGTATCACATCGCATCTACACCACATTGTTGCCAAAAGTTGTGTCGGTGCATATTGAAGCTCATCGACTCTTGTTAGCATTTTTCCCAGTGAAAACTCTTCTCAGCAATTTGAAATTGTCTATGTTAAACACTATCTCAAAGTATTGCAAGCTATGTCTACGTATATATATCAAAGGTAGTTACAGAGTTGTCTTCCCTATCAGACATCTGCACTGGAACTGTTGTCTCTCATGTCTATATTAAGGCTGGTCTTTTATGTACACCTCTTTATCTGGGAGAAGGCTTCTCCTCATCATGTTTGTGAACTGTTCTGAACATTAATGGAAACGAACTGTATGCCATTTAAGTAAGTTAATATATGTATACAGTTAACTGTATGGTGGATTAGTACCACATGTAAATCACACTTTTCACATCTTTTATTCCCGTGTTGAGAGATGTGAAATAAGTACTAAACTATTTTCTTGTTTTTTTTTCTCATCTGGCTTCTTAGCAAATCTGGCTGGGGAATATATGTCATGTATGTGATCACTCGGCTCTTGTTTCTCGACAGATTGCTAAAATTTCAAGATTCCTGTTAATTATTTTGCGGAAATGTTGATGGGAAATCTCGTGGAAAAGCAAGCCCTGCTAGATACCATAATTGCATTTCAATTGTGATACTTTGTAGCTCTCATCACAGCAGCTCCACAAGAAGATGTCATTCATCAATCAACAGAAGAGAAGTTAGAAATTGATAATCTCTTGGAGAGACTATTTCTCTTCACCTTAGATAAAGGTAAGCAAAAGTTTAGAGATAGTGAAAACAGTAGAACCTTCCATATATGAAGGGACAAATATTGGTCTCACGTGACCTATGGTAGGGTCAGATTGCCCAGGATATGATGAATTTTTATACGCCCGCCCAAAAGGCGGTCGTATTATGGGATGGCGGTTTCCGTCCGTCTGTCCGTCTGTCCGGTTCTCGTGTCCGGTCTATATCTGGGACAGTTTCCTATCCACAGCTCCAATTTTTGGTGAGTGGATACCCTACGGGGAGACGATGTGTCGCGTACCAAAATGAAGGTCAAGGTCACAGGTCAAAGGTCACTGGCCTAAAAAACAGGAAATCACTGAAGTGTTCGTGTCCGGTCTATATCTGTGAACGTTTTCTATCCACAGTTGCAATTTTTTGTGAGTGGATACGCCAGGTGGAGACGATGTGTCGCGTACCAAAATTGAGGTCGAGGTCAGAGGTCAAAGGTCACTGTTGCCAAAAATCAGGAAATCATTGATCGTTGACAGTTTTCTATCTAAAGTTCTAATTTTTGGTGAGTGGGATGCCCTAGGGGTGGAACGATGTGTTGCATATTAAATGTAGGTCAAGGTCAGAGGTCAAAGGTCAGTGTGATTAAAAAATCAGGAAATCGTTAAAAATTTCTAATTTTTTGTGAGTGGGTTCAATAGGCGGAAATGAAGTGATGCGTACCAAAAATTAGGTCAAGGTCAAAGGTCACCGACCCCAAAATTAGGAAATTATTAAAAATAACATTTTTTGTGTCAGTAGATACATTAGGGGGACACGATGAGTCACATACCAAAATGTAGGTCAAGGTCAAAGGTCAAGGTCACTGTGACCCCAAAATCGTGAAATTGTTAAAAATCATGAATTTTTGTGTCCATTGAGAAATTGAGGGGAGACGGTTTTGTCATGTACCAAAATTTAGGTCACGGTCAAAGGTCAAGGCCACTGTGACCCCAAAATCAGGAAATCATTAAAAATCATGATTTTTTGTGTGCATTGTTAGATTGAGGGAAGACAATGTGTTGTGTATCAAAATTGAGGTCAAGGTCACTGTGACCCCAAAATCAGAAATCATTAAAAGTCACATTGACATATGCCTGTCGAAGATGAGGTCGTGTAATGCGATGTTGCGTTCTGTCCATTCATCCATTAAAATTTGTTGTCCATGCGATAGCTCTAGTTTCAAGGTATGGATTGGTACCAAACTTTGAGTATACCTTACTCGCATGGCAAAGTGGAGCCATACATATGAGGTCAAAGGTCTAGGTCGCAAAAATGAATCAAGCTTAGCTGACTAAATGTGTTGGAATATTGTTGGAATATTCAAAAGTCTTTCCCCTGCATTTATATGATATTGTCCTGTTGAGTTGTCTCCCATGTTTGAAACGCTTCATTTAGTTAAACTGTTGTGAAATAAAAAACATACATTTACAAATTTAACGGGGAGAGGAGTCCTTTATGAACTTCACACCTGTTTATTAACTCAAGGACAAAGGTTTACTTCATCTCTTTCTTCTTCCTTCATGAAAAATTCTCTCATCTGAAAGGAATTCATTTGCAGGAAAACTACTATTTTCTTGTGTTTGACTATTGTCGATTTCAGTGTGGGATATGTGAGCTCTAAGCTATTGCTTCAAGGTCAAACAGTTACCAAGAGTTGAGCTCATTTTAGTTTATCATTCAATATAAGATGTGATATATGTTACATTCTTATAAGCAAAAAATTGTAGACCTTTCTCTGGATTGCTAGATCAATTGGAATCAAGGCTATCAAACAATCTTGAAATTTGAACCAATGTAATTCCAGATATACGGGCGTATATTGAAGCCCCTTGGGCTCTTGTTTCCCTATTGTTCATAATTATGAAACTGGTATGATAAATTAAGTTTATAAACGAAGAGAAATGCACACTGGTCCAAATTCAGTACATTTTTGCCACAGAATTGAAACCAGTAATACAGGATCATACATTAAACCAGTATTACAGGATCATACATTAAACCAGTAATACAGGATCATACATTAAACCAGTAATACAGGATCATACATTAAACCAGTAATACAGGATCATACATTAAACCAGTAATACAGGATCATACATTAAACCAGTAATACAGGATCATACATTAATCCAGTAATACAGGATCATACATTAACCAGTAATACAGGATCATACATTAACCAGTAATACAGGATCATACATTAACCAGTAATACCAGTAATACAGGATCATACATTAAACCAGTAATACAGGATCATACATTAAACCAGTAATACAGGATCATACATTAAACCAGTAATACAGGATCATACATTAATCCAGTAATACAGGATCATACATTAAACCAGTAATACAGGATCATACATTAAACCAGTAATACAGGATCATACATTAAACCAGTAATACAGGATCATACATTTTGATATCTCTGATTGGTATTCTGGCCGTACTAAGACCTCTAAGACCTAAATTTATCTCTCCACACAGAAGAGTTTCAATTTCTTTGACACTGCACTGTATTTGCATTTAACTGTTTCCAAATTTGAAATTTGATCATTTTGTTCCCTCTTCCCTCTCTTAGTTACCTGTTCCTGTGAAGTTAATGTCTGGAAACTATGTACAGAAACCAGCCGACACTGTTTTTATTTGTCCAGTTCATTTAATGTAATGGGCATGATATCGAGATGGTCAGATATGGGAGACCATATTTGGTTGTTTGATCAGGAATAATACAGTAATCGTATTACAGTAAATCCTCTGATAATTCGGTCACCATATTAAAAATCAATCACCCTCAATTTCGTGGACAAAATTCAATCAGTTGTTCCAGTAAAATTTGACCATCTTCTAAAATAATCAGCGTACATGTAACAAAGATGTAATGGATTATCTGCATGATTTCAGATCATTTTGTCAACTTCCTGTTCTAATAACATTAACAGTCCCTGAATTTTATGTTGAGGAAATTTTACTTTTTGCGATTTGATTATTAATGAATTTACTGTAGGCTGTTCTGTCTACTGCTGAAATACTGTAATATGCTGTAAAATGCTTGTAGAAGCCAGCACCGATGCCAGCAGACCTGCAAGATGTGTATACTTAGAGGAGTCCGCATCCGTCTTAGATGGGCAGACGTGGCTCGATATGGAGCACCTTGAACAGGTACTGGGTCAAAATTCTGTATTCTTACCATCTGTAGTAATAGTACATATTAATCTCAATTTCAAATATACTTGTACATGTAGAGCAAATGTTACATTCTAATAATGCTATGCTCCAAAGTTGGGGTAATATTTTTGATCGGCTTCTGTATCCAATTTCATCGACTTCCTCTTCCAGTAGTTTACATTCTGACCGTGAAAATGCACTTTCTCAAATGACTTTTTTATACAATTTTAATACTGCAATCATATTTCTCCCATCTGAACCATCTGTTTAAAATTACAGCCAATGAGTGGACGGCATACGAGTGTGATAGGCCACATTAGTGGGATCTCGGTGTATGTTTTTATGCGGAGAAAAAGCTGGAGGACAAATTCTTTGAACCTCCAGGTGAAAATGACATGGAGGTGTCGTTTTAGCCAAAACAAATAAGCATATGATCATGTAAATTCAAAACATCCAGAGGAAAAATATACAACAGCATTTAATTGTCTCAAATATGAGTATATTCGGATAGGTAATGAGGTATTGGAGGAAGTTTGGAAAGCCTAGTATTAAAATGGCTGGTCTTCGTCATGCCAAATTTTTCTTCTGTCATGACTCTGATTTGTCAGATTAACCATGACCGGGGATGATGAATTTAATTGGTCAATAACCTTCATAATTATGTATTGCTCAGTGCATATGGTACAGTAGATCATGTTACCTTCTGTCCCCAAGTGGGTGAGCAGCATGCGTTTTTTACCACTCAACCCGAATGGGCTTAGGGGTATTGTTGTGGGTCCGTCTGTCTGTCCGTACCATTTCGTTAACATTCCATATCTTGAAAACTACTGAAGGCAGGTGCTCAAAACTTCTATCCAGTATAGAATGTATTTTGTAGGTGTGCCTTTTGTATCTGGGTTATTGATGTAGTGGAATCATTTTTAATTTTTTTTTTAAAATAATAAGTTTTATTATGAATTATGCTTTGGTCAAATTCTACTGACAATCGGGAACCCTCGGGTAATGAAATGGTCTTTGCTGAATAAGGTACCCGATACAACCCAAATGAAAACTGCTCCAAGAATAATTGAAGGTAGTTCTGCAGCCCGTTTCATATGTTTCCCTTTTCATCAGTCTTTTCTCTCCATTCTGCTTTCAAAATATCAACGGAATATTGCCCGCTTTGTCCCTGAATACCAAATTATTCTTCATTTTTGTTTTCTGAATGATCAGTGCTCTCCACGAATACCAGGGGACATAAAACCCATGCATGGCCAACCCGTAATTTTTTTCTCGAGGATTGATCCGCCTGCGAATGTAGTTCAAGGTAGTCCAAGGTTTGATCTCCACAAGTTTTTTTCAAGTTACGTAAGGTTTGTGATGATATTAATTATAGGAATTGCTTAATGTGCAATTTTCATCACTTTCACGTCTTGATAACCTTTATAGTATAAGTAGCAAGTTCAGGTATCCATACGCGCTAAAACCCCTATTGCAGACTTCATTTATTTATGTGACAACCAGCAGCGGATCTGTTTTCTTGATGTGACATATTAAATTGAACTAGCGACTTACTTGCTAGGCGTTATATCTTCAGATGTAAAGTATAAACGAATTATGAGACGTTTTTGCTGAAGGAGAATTAAATCTCTAAATCGAACTTGATAACGAAAGTGCGACAGGCGCAATTTACAACAACAACAACGACCACGTGCGTGATCATTTTGGTTCCGACTTCTTCAAACGTCCCAAAGGTATTCTGTTTGATAAAAGCTAACTGAAACTACCTTCCAAAGGAAATTTCAAATATATTTGATGGAACCCTATAGCCATACTTGGACTTCGTCGGGGTCAGGGAACTATAAGCAAAGCTTTAGGCTGGTTGATTAAAAAAAAATTCCTGTTTAGCATCATTTTTGTTAATAAATCTGGGTAGGGAGGTAGGATTTTTAGTGGCCTGTGTGGATAAAATTATCAGTAAACCTTGCCTTAATAGTTGGGTTTCTGTTCTGAATAAAGTAGCTTGCATCCATCATACTTCTGCTCTGTTGTTTGCCTTTATAATTGGAGATTCAAAACGTTGGTTGGCGACAATTACGATAATAGACTTTAATGGAAAGCTGAATTGTCAAGTGTTAAACAACCAGTCGTCTACTATAAAATATAGTTCTGGGCGCTTAGAAGCAAAAATGTAAAAAAAAACCCGAACAAAACGCTGCTTACATTGTACAATATGGCATTTAGTGAGGCAGCTCAATAAACTGTTGATCACACTGCTCTGCCACATGTACACACACTCGTGACATAACTGATAATTATTTCTAGAATATTACAGAGCTGGGGGGTTCTAGCACCTCTGGTGCCTCATGTTATACCATGTCTGTTGCCACGAGGGGAAGATTAATTTCCTCTACATGATCACTGTACATGGATAGTCGCATAGTCCAGCTAATCATAGATAGTAGTTAGTTATATCATCGCTATATGGTTGAAATAACGCTGAACGCGACGTTAAACGCTAACTCTCTCGCTTACTGTTATCTTCTGTCATCATGATGAATCGTTTTGCATCCCATGGTATCATGATTATGATTTCAAATTTCACCACATTTGCCTGATTTTAGTTCATACTGGAAACTTGTACTGGTATTGGTAAAGTGATTGTGTGACATTCTTTCCTGGTAGATGGTGTTTGAGCGTGTGATGTTGGTGGATCCAGGACAGCATGTTGTCATTACTAGATCATCGTCGGCTAGCAGCTTGGAGCTGAGAGAAGCCAGTAATGCTGGGGAATCAGAAGTCTTGCGCTATCTATACCAGTCATATCTACGACTCAAGGATGTCAGGAAAGGATCTCAGGTAAGTAGTGGTATAATCATGGTCTTGACCGGCTATTATGGCTATGACCTATCAGTAACTGGTTGGCTACTGGTTGGTCGTCGCTATATAGCTGAAATATTGCTGAACGCGACATTAAACCTTAATTCTCACTCTCTCCTAGCTACCATGGCTAATGCTTGGTGGAGAACTGATTGGTACTGGTAGGAAAGGTCCCCTTGCTGTACCTTTCAGTTTTCAACTGATCAGTACCAACTGGTAACCAATCGGGTACTGATTGGTCACCCATTGGACCCCAGAAATTTTCTACTGATTGGCTACCAAGCCATAGCCAATCAGTTACCGCTATGTTATCAACTCAAATTTCCACACTGGCACCTATTATAGCAACAATATTGTTACTGCAGTAACACTTCAGTACCTTGATTGGGTACGGCTCAGCTACTGAACGGCTACCAACCAATTTCTGCTTACCTACCAGTACATGTTGGTACTGGCAGAAAAGGTCCCCTTGTGGTACTGTTCACTTGTCAAGTTGGTCAATCAGTAACTGAACAGTACCAACCGGTCACCAATCAGTTAGGGCCTACCACACATTTCATTTATGGTATAACCTATTGTTTATCAGTCAGAAACTGACCAGTAGCCTTTAAGTTGAAACTGCACGGTACTGCGAATTTGGGATCGTGGTGGCTACCAATTGGTTACCAATCAGTTACCAGTAGGTAACCGGAAAGAACTTCATTTACTGCCACATGGTAACTGAGTAGTAACTGCACAGTACTGTTCAGTCAGGACTTCCCAGAACCAAGCCTAGAATTTCCGTGCAGTACCAGTAGGTTAGCTAGAGGTTACCAACACGAAACTGAACGGTACCCATGTGGTACAGAACTGAACAGTACTGAACTGTGGAAGTTTGCCTGTGTATTGCCTGATATTATGATGTTGACCTGTAAGTGTGGTATTTGACAAACAGTTCTTGTGCCAGTCTACTAAAAGTATGGCCTTGACCTGCTATTGTGGCTTTGACTTGCTGCTGTAGCTTTGATCCTCACTCAATGCATAATTTGACCTGTTGTGACCTTGGCAAAGATTTATTCTTTGAAGTCGCAGGAACACAACTCTCAGCTGAGTGGTGCTTAGTTGGTTGTCGAGATATGGGTGAAATAATGTTGGAAGGGATGTTAAATCCTATTCACTCATTCACCCCTGTGACCTTGGCATACCATAATTTTAAAGCCTTGACCTATCAACTCTTTCCTCCTTAGAATTGCAGGGAATTTGATCTCCCTGACCCATAATAGATTTGTAATGGCATGGGTCTTTAACCTAGTTTCAATTTTCATACTTTTTCAGTGATGTAAAATATCCATTTAATGTCCCATGTCATGTAGAGAAATGTTCACCAATGGTCTCCCACAGACCCATTGTATGTTAATTTTTCACGGTTCATACCAGTATCAGCAACAGTTATTCTGAAAATAAGTAATCTTGTGAGAAAATGTGTTGTATCTGCTTTCCGTCGGTTGGAAATCATGATGAAATTGTCACATTTTAGCTCCGCTTTGCAGTGTTCACGTCCTGCTTTTCCTGCTGCCATTTCCGCAACATCGCATATCGTAGTGAAGCTAATTCTCCGTAGATTCGGTATTTGGCAGTCACATCACGATATGGCAGGTATAGAACGAGCTATAACTGTTTTAATCTCATATACTTCCACAAAGAAGAATGAAGACTGGTAATAAGTTGAAGTAAAACAGCATCACTGATTGGCCAGGGTTGAGCAACCTTTTCTGAGGCCCGGCGTGATTGGAGCTGCGCGCTTTGTTTGCTCGTGGTCGCCATGTCCACTTGTCAACGAGAGGCAGCGTGGGCAAGAATGGCAGATAAATTTTAAAACGGGAGATCAACAGGTCCCGGGAAATGTTTTTAATAAACTCAGATGCGCGGATTTGACGAGTTGGTCATCAATGTCAGATACTCTGGCTGCTTATACTCGCGTTACGTGAAATATTCAGAAATTTGGAAGCAGATTTTACCATTTTTCGAACGTTTATCTTGGAGCACACCAAACACATTTGGTGTTAAATCGCGCATTTTCCGTCAATTATTTTTGTTCCTCTCCGGATTTCATTTTACCCTGATTACAAAACAAACCAACAGTACATAAGTCAGATTTATTTAAATTTTGACTTTCTGAAAGTGTATAGTTTTAATTAGGTTTACTCAAAGTAAACGCGAAAAAATTCCAAAATAATCCATCACATGGGAACTCAGTGACTCGTCAAAATCCGTCTTTATGGGTTAGGCGAACACTCGTCAAAACATGCTTACATGGGGATCTACACAAGTCAATATGACCATGACCCATTATTGTTGCATAACCTATTATTTTGACCTTGATGTATTGTAACCTTGACCTACCATCATGGCCTTGGCCTACTCTTGTGACCTTGGGCTTGGCCTATTACATCATACTTCTAAGGGCTTTAATCACACTAACTAGAAGTGAGGTGGGAATAAACTGCCATCATGGCTGGTTCCCCGCGTGACAAAGGTACAGGGAGTGTAAAATAGCGTACAGGGGGTGTAAAAAGGCTCAGTGGTGCTATTTTACACCCCCTGACCATTTGACTCCAACTTGAACTGTCATGGTGGCTGCTAATTCTCACTTGGCTTATTCTTGTCCCGGAGAATTGTGACCTTGACATGCTATAGTGACCTTTGCCATATATACTGACCTTGACCTACCAGTTGGTATTCGGCCCCTACCTTTGTGGCCATAACCTATTGGAGCATTCACCTGGTATAACAATAAATGCTTGGCCTCTTTAGAGGATGTTTAATGTAATACTGTTTATGTATGAAATGTGTCTGTTGGTCTCCATATATTTGTTAAGCATGATAAGTATTTCTATCAGCTACATGTATGTATAGTATAGCTGTTAGAAAAGTGATCAGACTTTACCAGTATTACTGCATAATAAATGGGGTACATGTAGTAGAAGAAAAACTTTTTATTAAAATTCAAAAAGTACAAAACATGATCATGGAGAATGCTAAGCAAACAAACACTTTCACAGGTTAGTATTATGTATACATTTATGTCACCAAAGTGGTATTTTGTAGAAAATTTGTAATATGAAGCAAATCTATTGCAAATATTGAGATTTAACTGAATGCCTGTCTTCTTTTTTTCTTCAAAGTATCTAGCATCTATCATTAAGCATATGTAAATGTATATCGTCTGAGACCACTGTAGATGAACTTCTAAACCTATATCCGATGTACAATTGATATACATATGTCTATGTATCATTCTGTGAGGTTAACGAAGAACATGTACATGTAACTAAGAACCGATTATTCTGTCTAACCAAGTTATTACAATACATGCATTCTACTATTATGGGCAATGTCTGAAAAACAAGAAATACTAAAACAATTATATCCTCATGGTAAAGCTAAGTCCAAAGCCAAGGACAGTTAGCAGTTAACCACTGGCATGGCCTATGGTAATCCCTCTAATAATTCAATCACAATAAGTGAATTTCTAACCATTAAATCCGGGGGTGATCAAATTTATTAGAACAAAAATTTGACAAAACTGTCCAAAATCATACAGATTATCCATTCTTTCTTTGTTATTTCAATGATTTTAGAGAGTTTTCTAATTTATTAGAACAGCCGATTGAATTTTGTTTCCTAAATTTGGCGTACCGTACTTAATTTGAATTATTAGAGGGATTACCGTAGTTTTCTTTCAATGGGATCAGACAAAGATTGGGATCAGACAAAGATTGGGATCAGACAAAGATTCTGAATTATTTTGTATGATACCAGTAAATGATACATGTAACTATATATACTGTCTTCATACATCAAGTCAAATATGAAAGATGATGGACTGTGCTGATGAGAGCAATGATACACTTATCAACACATGTCCCATTTGTGCCTATTAAATTGATACACAATAGGTGGTTGAGACCACTATGGATATATATTTTTAAATGCATGTATAACAAACAATGCAAATAATATCAAACTGTGTTAAAATTTTTGTTAAAACATATAACATGATATATCTAGAATTTATAACCTTTGTATTTCATTTCTCACATTTATTCCAGGAACAATAATACAAACAGGGAAACCTGTCTAAGCCGACACATGAATGGATCTGTAAATACTGACTAGCTATATCTGACTCAATTGTTCCTAAGCCCTATAATTGAGGACCTTGTCTAGACCTATACAGTATATCAGGGTCCATCATGATCTGTGAAGACTGGTTTCAATATATTACTTCATAAATCACACAACCTTCTATCACATAACAATTAAGGGGGTGGGATGGGGGAGGGTTGTACACTTTTTTAAAACATGAACAATTGGCTTTTTATCTATTTTCACACCAGACACCAGACACCAAACACTGACATGGAAACAAATCCACTTAATATTGTTTTTGCATGTTTTATAAATAATTTGTCAATTTCTTGACATGAATGACATACATAGATACACGTACAGTAAAACCTGTGTACCAACCATTCTTAGGACCAGATTATAATGTCAGACAGGATTCTGGTTTAGGCTGATGACAATTGATTCCTTGTTTCCCATCAGATTGTTTTTCAAAAGTGATGCAGACAGGGTGTTAGTTTTCATTATTCATTATTTGAAATAAATTCGGGTTGACATCATACGGCCGCATATGTTTGGGAATGTTTAAACAAATGAGTTACCTCCCCTGATGAGACTTTCTCGGTAAGCATATTATTTTCGCCGATCTTGCCAGTTCGATCATCACCTTTGATGTGTCTTTGAGGTTCGAGAGCAATTGAAGTTGGCTTAAACATTTTACTGATTTCAACATGTTCAAAGCGAGAAATTGCGCTTTGAAAGTGCACAAGAGTACGAAAAACAGCATTTAACGAAAATTGTTGAAAATAATTAAAAAAATGCGCATTAGGTGAAATGGCATGCGGGCGGCTGGCGGGAAACAAGGAATGAAGTGTGGAAGGCCTTATCAAGGTTTAAAGAAATTTAAATATTTAGACCCTGGATAATGTCGGTATTTAGAGGTTGGTCGATTTACCCAGGTGTTGGTTTTCACAGGTTCCACTGTATATATGTATATGTTTTCAGTTAATATACATATATAGATTTAAAAACAGTTGATCACCAAATACTTGAATTGAAACAATCTACACACGTATGGAAAACTTCAAATTACCATTATCGAACCTTTTGAAAATAAAACATGAAAAATTCGGAAAATGAATCATTGTGCACATGCCAATATGCTAACAGAAATAATTATACAAATTTCAAGCAATGAAAATGAAATACCGGTAAGAATTTATACAAAACAGTTTTTTACCCCTCGGCCAACTTTGGCTAGGGGTATTGTCGTCATCATGTACGGCTGTCCATCCGTCCGTCCGTACGTCCGTCCGTCCGTTAACGCGATATCTACAGAACCGTTTCATGCATGGCAACCAAACTTGTTACATCTATTTATCTTCACGTAAATCAGAAGCCTATCGAAAATGAGTCATCTCGGACAATATTTTGCAGAGTTATGCCCCTTTTTACAAATAAAAATCCATTTATGATTTGTTATTGTGATAATTTCAGAACCGTTCCATATACAACATCCTAACGCGATACAGTTGTTTCTCTTGACCTGAACTAGATGCCTATCGAAAATGAGTCGTGTCAGAAAGTATTTTGCAGAGTTATGCCCCTTGTCTAATAAAATCCACTAATTCCTATGTTAAGTTTGCATATAATTTCTATATCATGTTTGTATACTATCACATTTATTTATTGATAGGATGACTGATTTATTGATTTATTCTCTTACACAATGCGAAGAATGCCTGCAAATCTGTTTTGAAAATGACACTAGATGCCTATCGAAAATGAGTCGTGTCAGAAAGTATTTTGCAGAGTTATGCCCCTTGTCTAACAAAATCCACTAATTCCTATGTTAAGTTTGCATATTATTTCTATATCATGTTAGTATACTATCACATTTATTTATTGATTGGATGACTGATTTATTGATTTATTCTCTTAGACAATTTTTTTTTTTCAAAGAAAGTACACTTACAATACCAGGGGTAAATATTTCTTCCCACAAGCCAATCAATTGGTAGAGACACCCCTACATTATAATAGCTGGGGTTCAGAGCCGAGGGGTTTCGAGCTTCATGTTTAAAATTGGCTGAGAATATTATTTCAGTTTATGAAATTAAATGTGGGCATGGGACATGATTTAGTGCATACAAATATAATGTAACATGCATACTGAATTAAAAGCATGTACATTTGCATTGCATGTCTTTATATGAATACAATGGGTAATGTGTATCAAACAAGGTTACTGTAGGCATATACATGTACTTGTTGATCAAATCAGGTTACAAAGTCATTAAGTTACAGTATTACCATGAACATGTGATGAAAATGTATCATGTAAGATTCCCAAGATTAACTTGTATTGTTAAGAATGTAGTGGAACTACTTGTAGCAGGAGAAGTATATCCTGTACTTGGATGAATCCTTATTATGTGTAAATGTAGCTGCAGAGTGGAAGATATAAAAAGTTTGTCACTGTAATAGAAAGCTTCTTGGAATTAGGGCATGAGTTCCCTGGTAGGAACGGTGTATGCCGGTTATCCTCAATGGGATACACCATGCCCAGTGTAGTGTTCTGATCAGCATCCCTCTATGCTATTGTATAGCATGCCATATGCCATCCATTCTCTGCTGAATTAAAAAAATTATGCCAGGGAGTTCCTAGGACTTTTAATTCGGTGCACTATGCCATTCTGTTTGGAATGACTTACACCAATTCCCACTTCCTAGCATGCTACAATTTGAAGAAGCTCTCTTATTTGGTGTAATATAACAAGGGAATGAAAAAAAAATGTTTGTGAAGACCCTGGAAAGGTGATTCATGGCAGTGTAAATATTACTATATGAGAATCAATAAGTGAAGGTGGGTTATATATCATTGTGGAGGAGTCTTGAGATTTGGGGCTGAGGGCTGAGTCACCGAGACCGTCTGCGGAGAATTGAGCAGCAAAAGACTAATTGATGACTCGTCTTTTCTATTGATTGTGCAATTCAGCTGGAAAATCAGGAAATAGGCAGGACCATTTCTCTACCTCTCTAGACAATACTTCTGTAATACAAGTGCTACATGGGGAAAATCATGTGCTGCCAAGAACTCTTGTATTTGTACTTACATGTAGCATGCGCAGTCTCTCGTGTTTCTAAAATTTATGAGAACTGTTGATCCTTCTCCTACATTTTATATTGCAAGATTCATCGTTGTTTTGTGAGAGTGTTTGTTTGTTTTCGGTTTTTACGCTCCAATAAAATAACAAATGATGGAAGGGAGAGGGCTCACTCAACTTAAAAATGAGAAACTGATGTAGGACTCAAACAAGCATTAATTAAAATGTTCTGATTCTCCAAAATTAACACATGTCATGTGCATTTTGTATAGCTTTACTGAATGGTCTAATGAACTTTTAATTGGGGGCATACTGGTTTACGCTTTTACTGTCTGTCCTTATGTTGGTATGCATCCATGTACATGTGTCCCAATTTTTTTACCAGGATTACACAAAAACTAAATTTTTACCATGATAGACCAATTAAATTTTCCATATTTCATCATATTTGCCTGTATGGATGACCTGAATGGATTTTCCAGATGTTACAATGACTTTTCGCATTCTTCCTATTTTTAGACTTGGAAAGTTACCATATGGAGGGGGTGCATATTTTTTCTCTCGACGGCGAAATGTAGCTTCTACATTGTAAAGTTTGTGAAACACTGCGGTTTATCACTCTCAGGCTTTTGTTTGTGAAACACTGATGTTTATCACTCTCAGGTTTTTGTTTGTGAAACAGTGAGGTTTATCTCTCTCAGGTTTTCTTTTATGAAACTCTGAGGTTTATCACTCTCAGGCTTTCATTTGTGAAACACTCAGGTTTATCACTCTCAGGCTTTCATTGATGAAACACTCAGGTTTATCACTCTCACTGAGGCTTATCACTCTCAGGCATTTGTTTGTGAAACACTGAGGTTTATCACTCTCAGGTTCTCTTTTGTGAAACACTGAAGTTTATCACTCTCAGGTTTTCTTTTGTGAAATACCGAGGTTCATCTCTCTCAGGCTTTTGTTTGTGAAACACTGAGGTTTATCTCTCTCAGGTTTTCTTTTGTGAAACACTGAGGTTTATCACCCTCAAGCTTTTGTTTGTGAAACACTGAGGTTTATCACTCTCAGGTTTTTGTTTTGGTGAAACACTGAAGTTCATCACTCTCCAGTTTTCTTTTGTGACACACTGAGGTTTATCACTGTCTGGGTTTCTTTTGTTAAACACTGAGGTTTGTAACTCTCAGGATTGAAATACAATATAATGTTAACTTGCCACAGTATGTTGTGAAAGACTTGAGATCACAGTTCATTTTTCTTTGGCAAACCACTTGAATTTATCAAACACAGGATTATCACTCTCAGGTTTTCTTTCGTGAAACAATGAAGGTAGTCACTCGGGGTTTTTTTGTGAAACGAGGAAAGTTATGACACTCGGGTTTCTTTTGTGAAACACTGAAGGTTATCACACTCAGGAATTATTTTGTTAAATACTGTATAATATTCACTTGGCACACAATGTTGTGAGACTCAGTGTCTCTTTTACAACACAGGTTTTCTTTTGTGAAACACTGAAGGTTATCACACTCAGGTTTTTTGTCAAACATTGGAGGTTATCACATCAGGTTTTCTTTTGTGAAACACTGAGGTTTATCACTCTCAGGTTTTCTTTCGTGAAACACTGAAGGTTATCACACTCAGGTTTTCTTTCGTGAAACACAGAAGGTTATCACACTCAGGTTTTCTTTTGTAAACACTGATGGTTATCACTCAAGTTTTCTTTCGTGAAACACTGAAGGTTATCACACTCAGGTTTTCTTTCGTGAAACACAGAAGGTTATCACACTCAGGTTTTCTTTCGTGAAACACAGAATGTTATCACACTCAGGTTTTCTTTTGTGAAACACAGGTTTATCAATCAAGTTTTCTTTCGTGAAACACTCAAAGGTTATCACACTCAGGTTTTTTGTCAAACATTGAAGGTTATCACATCAGGTTTTCTTTTGTGAAACACTGAGGTTTATCACTCTCAGATTTTCTTTCGTGAAACACTGAAGGTTATCACATCAGGTTTTCTTTTGTGAAACACTGAGGTTTATCACTCAGGTTTTCTTTCGTGAAACACTGAAGGTTATCACATCAGGTTTTCTTTCGTGAAACACTGAAGGTTATCACATCAGGTTTTCTTTTATGAAACACTGAGGTTTATCACTCAAGTTTTCTTCCGTGAAACACTGAAGGTTATCACACTCAGGTTTTCTTTCTTGAAACGCAGAAGGTTATCACACTCAGGTTTTCTTTTGTAAACACTGATGGTCATCACACTCAGGTTTTCTTTCATGAAACACAGAAGGTTATCACACTCAGGTTTTCTTTTGTAAACACAGAAGGTTATCACACTCAGGTTTTCTTTTGTAAACACAGAAGGTTATCACACTCAGGTTTTCTTTTGTAAACACTGGTGGTTATCACACTCAGGTTTTTTGTGAAACATTGATGGTTATCACACTCAGGTTTACCACTCTCAGGTTTACTGTTGTTAAACAATGAAGATTATCACACTCAGATTTTTTGTGAAACTGAAAGTTATAACTGTCAGATTTTTTTTTATGAAACACTGAAAGTTTTGACTCAGATATTCTTTTGTTAAACACTGTTGGATGTTGGACTATTTAAAATGAAAGAAAGGTTTTCAGGACGGTTACCAAACACAGGGTTTTCTTCTGTGAAATACAGCGTACTGTTCACTTATGACACTTAAAATGTTGTGAAACACTTGAGTCAAAATTATCATTTCGAGTTCTCTTTGATCAACCTTTGGAATTTATCAAACAGATGTTGTTGTGGAACATACAAATCTATGAAAGGTTAACATGAGTGATATACCTGTACAATGTATACATGTACATGTCCTAATTATATTTTATGTCTATTCGTACAAATATCTTTTATACATGTATCTACCGAAAATTGTGATGCTTGAATAAAAATTTTAAAAAAAATCAAAAAGGAAATATTAACTTTAAAGAGAGAGGCTCTAAAAGGATTTTTAAATTGGGTAAAGTGTTCTTCAAATTTGAGGGCAATTAGACCACATGGAACTTGAAGAACACTGGCGAAATGACCTGACAAAATCCAGGTTATTTCAATTCATGACCATTGTTCGCCATTATCACCCCTACACTGACCGTTGCCAGCCGGTGAAACGGTGGTCAGCCGGCCCGGTGGGGCTTTTTTGCAATACAGGCAAGGTGATGTTAGCAATTTGGATTTCTTTCACATGTCTTGTGAGATTATGGGCAATATTAATGGATATTCATTCATGGGAAATAACAGTCGCCATTTTAATCATTCGATTACGTAGCAGAATGCAGTGTGCATGAAAATAAGAGCAGTTTCCATGGAATTCTTATATAATCACATATACATGTACAAGAGTAGGGTTAAATCATTTAATTAGATCATACAATATCCCAGATTATGTAAAAAACTAAGCCTGGTGATCCAATCATTTTATCCCTTACTTTGAATATTGATGGGCTAAGAGCTACATGTACCTCTTGTCAAACTATAGTAAAAAATGACATTTATTTTCCAAATTGTCTGAAGCCTTCTCAAAGCTTTGCCCCATGATGATGCCATTTAACCCCCCTTCCTAAACCATACAGGCTTTTCTTGGCTGCCTCATAGACCTTCTCGGTGATCACCTGTAATTTGTCAGGTAAAAATGTGTTGGAGGGCTGGGATCAAAGGTTTATTAATTTTTTAATTACTTTTAGAGTGACCAATAATTTAGCATGTTTAATATTTTCTGAAGTAAAATATTATTGAATGAGGTTAATAATTTAATTTATTACATAAGGCGTCAAATGGCGTCATCATAGACTAGGAAGGGGCGTCAAATGGCGTCACCATGGGACAACAGCAGCAAGCCTCCATGGGGCATAGAGTTAGATGACACAACAGTTTACATGGTTAGTCCACATCACACTTTGTCCTTGAATATGTGACTCAGCCTAATGTTATACATCATGTATACTCTCATTACACAACAATGTTAGACTAACAAACACTGAGCATTTCCCTTCTGTAACCATGGTAACAGGTTAGAGAGAACCACCTCTCTAAAGTGGAGGTAAAAAAGGTTGTTTTTGCCCAATAAAGTCAAGAATATATCGAACTAAGAGAAATCCTCCATAGGTGACCATGGACATACATATCCGAATCGGGTAGTAAAAAAACTAACAGGACAGTCCCGAAATGGAACACTCTAATGACGAAAGGCGTCAAACAACTTCTGTTAGCAAATGCCTATTTAACTCCAAGACAATAACATTTTCAAACTTGTTTGGATATTCAGTATTTTGAAAGCTACAATAATTATTTCCTGGCTTTAACATAGACAATGTTAAAGCATTGCTCGGTGCCTACCCTTGCCCGACGTCATGTGGGCAATGACGTTGTTTCACACTTGTCATATGGCAAGAGTTCTATCTCGGGACTGTCCTATTGTCATCTATCTAATTTGTATAGTAATAGACATTTTTTGTTTTCTGTTAAAAATGAGACTGTACACACGTCCATTGGAAAATCACTGTTATGACATGAAACAGTACATAAGCTAAATCACTGTTATGACATGAAACAGTACATAAGCTAAATCACTGTTATGACATGAAACAGTACATAAGCTAAATCACTGTTATGACATGAAACAGTACATAAGCTAAATCGCCTGAGGATTTTTGGAGTGTTATGATGAATAAATTATTAAGCAAAAACAACCTTTTTTACCTCCATTTTAGAGAGGTAGTTCTCTGTAACCTGTGTATGGTAACACACAAATTCTCCATTAAGTGCTTACCATACTAGTTCCCGTTCACCTGGAACAGTCAAAACTGATCACACACTGGTTTCTTTATGTGCCACAGTGCAGGTTATATGTGCCGCAAGATCCCCACACGGTAGTTCAGAACTTGTCGGATCATCCGTTTGATTGGAAGATGGTCTCTCCACGACGTCAATACTGTAATATTGTTTGATCGTCTCCCTGAATTTGAATTTCAGGCAGTCGTTCTTTATTTGGTCTCGACTGTAGAAGAATTCGAACAACTTCGGCAATGTTGCTGCGAAAAATGTTGCAATTGCTTGACCCAGCGTTGTAACATTAGCTATTTTGAAAGCATCTACAGTCAGGGCAACGTACATTAAAAAATTTGCAATCAGAAAAATTTTCAAAAGAGCATAGAATTCAGTTTCTCTCAGAGGCATATGCTGTTCAATGATTTTCTTGTACAGAGCTTTAGGGATCATTGGGACTCCATCTTTCTTGTAAACCACGAGCGGATATGTCGTATTCGACGTGCATCGATTTTCAACAATTTCGCTCTGCAATGCGATGCATTCATCGAACAAGACTTTCTTCATTGTCTTGTACTTTTCATCAAGACGGTGAATTGTTCCCATAAAGTAGTAGATGGAAACAACAAAAATACTCACAACTGGTAATGTGTTCATGTAGTGTTTGACGATCCCCTTGATGGTGTAGAGAACAAACATTGTCACCACTTTGCACGATTTGAGAAATATGAGCAGTGCAAAGATCAGACCGAGCGTGACGATCAGGACAGAGACGAGAATGAGCGCCACTTTGCCGTAATTCCGTGTTCTATATTTTCTCCGAAGAAGGCTCTGTAACTCTCCTGCTTTTCGCTTCTCCACGATGGCTTGCATTATGTTGTCACATGGGATGCAGTTGAACAGGGGAAATAACCAAAGCAAGCACAGCACACAGGCGGCCATTTTGAAGGGTCGGTGAAGGAAACATTTGGGTGAAGGATGTTTACAGCATGGTTTAGTTATGGTATGTACCAGTTCCTTCAACCAGAAAGTCCAGAATCTTGGCTCCCAGATGAGAGAAAATCTGTACTGCATCTTCTGGTAAAGCAAGAGGAAGCCATGTTTGGTGTCACATGACCGACAGAGACTGGGCGGGAGTTTTATGCACCCAAGGTACTCGTTGCTCTCCGTGAGCGTGCTCAGAACAGTTTCCAAGTTTCCTCGCATCGAGAGAATAAAGGTCATGAGGATGTACATGCTGAGGTACAATGACGCCACACTCAATGCCGGGTATGTGAAAAACGTCCCAAGCCAGAAATGGTCGAATATTTCCAGATCGGTAATCTTCCCATTGATACCCATTTTCCTCTCTACCTCGTACAAGTGTTGGACTTTATCGTAATACAGACAGACATCCAAGGAAATCACGATATACATAATACAAGGGTAGAGCAGGATGAAGAAACTGAATCGACGGAGTCTGCAGAGCCAGTCTCCTCGCTTCTGAAGAAGGAAAATATGTTTGATGGGTTGAGATATCCGTAGAGGCGTAGATGAATCCAGAACAATGTAGAGTGTCCCTCTTTCCTCTGTATTTTCATTGACAGAGTTTTCAGTCTGATTTGGTTCCGAAGTCACAGCCCGTTCATCTTGATTTGAGTTGAATATGGAATTGCTTTCTCCCAGAATGATCCGTGCTATTGCACCATGGCAGTCCACTTCCACAATGCTGTCCTTCTTGTGCACCATTGTATTTTCATAGATGGGTTCATTATAGCTTGGTTTGTCCAAACTTGTGTTTCTAGTTATTTCGGAATTGTTCAGATATTCGTGGTATTCCAACGATGCACGTCCAATGTTCTGCTCATTGTCTGGCACTGGTAGCTGTACAACAACAACGCTCCCACACCCCATCTCTTCAGAGCTGTCGCTTCTCATAGATATTCTTGGGTCCTGACTAGAGCTTAAAATTGATGATCGGGAATTTCTGGTGGTTATCTCCCCTGAGGTAGAGCTCTCTTTGGCTATTTGGGTCAGCACGGAATTCAATATTATCTCATCAAGCTCAGTGCTTTTGACAGAGCGACGTTTGTTCACAGACAAACTCTCTGAACTAGGAAGACTGAGAGTGTCCCGTGAAGATCCTCGAGCTGAATCTGATTTGCTTGGGGAACCGTTGTCGTTGTCCTGTGTACTTTTATTGCTCCCTTCTTGCAGCACATTGCACAGATTGTCATTATTTTCATTATTGTTCAAAGCTTGATCCCTTATTTCTGTCATTTCATACTCTTCAGCATGATTGCCGCTTTTCTTCTTTACCTTTTTGCCATAATTATTTCTGTTTTCCAATGTAGCATAAGGATCACAAATTGTTATTCCAGACTCGTTGATTGTGACCAGGTATATTTCTTCTCGTACATGCAAGACCTTAATTAGCAGAGGAGTTACTAGAAAAAGTACAAAGAACACAGAATTAACGAAAGTTCCGTCGACATCTTTCTTCAGCACGAGACAACTATGTGAGGAGAGTTTATCAAGGTCGTATTTACCTGGGCTCGATATATCGCAACACTTGTACTGAATGTAGTATCTTGCTGACACGCTGACGTAGTTGGCCAGTCGAGCATGACAGATAGAGGAACTGAGAGAGTTCTCTCCCCCTATTGCCTCTTTTATGATAGAACTCAGAAGGACCATCAGGCTTTGGCTGTCCAACTGCGAACATGTGTCACCTAATTTTATGTCCAATTTCATTTCTCCTACATCTAGAGAGAGTGTGGTTAGAGAGTACACATGGTATCTGAAGTCCAGTTCCAGTAATGGCCGCCCTGCGCTATTCTCAACCCAGACCCAGAGCATCGGCTCAAAAATCGAGCTGTAATTTACAGAAATTTGCACGGTTCTCGGTAGACTAATATTGAGGTACAACAGTTTTTTCTCTTGGGTGAAGATTAATTTCTTAAGGATCATTGCACTGGGTTCTGTAAGGTTACCTGTGCAGAGAGTTTCGACCTCCTGGTAGAGTAAAGGCTGTACTGCCTCATATTCCACCTTTGGTAAAGGCGAGTCTAACTGTTGATTCTCAGTGGACTGTGCGGAAATCAGCACGAGAGCTATGATTAATAATGACATCATTACTAAGATGATTAAACTATCTCTTTCACATTTTGCACACTTCAGATGATAGCACTGTATCACATTTTGCAGTCAGTTGGCATTTTGCCACATTCTACTCCAAAGTTCTTCACTTTTGTTTTTTGTGCTGTCTCAAATATTATCTTGGCTATAAAGGTGATGACAGAATGAGTAATCAAGTAGCATTGTCCTGCGTTCTTGCTGCACATCGCGATCGTGAGAGCGATGTATTAACGAGATTTCTAGCAGGTTGTATTTCTGACCAGCCAGGTTACTGTGTTTCAAATGACTCATCCGCCCGGGACCTCCAACATTTATATCAGAGATCTCTGTTCATCACAAAGTAAATACAGCAAAGAATTTCCGTCTGTGCATAGAATCTCAAAAATGGACTTCTGCCAACACTTTGTACTTGCCTTTAATTTCTTAGAAAATGTTATTGTCCTGAATTACTCTTCCTAATGGTCTAATCCACTTCAGACCATTTCATCAAAGATTGGCAATTCAATCACCCAAACCTTTGCTGAAGTATATATAGTGCTGCTCCAGTTAAGACTTTCTACATCCAAACTTGAAATGTTACGCTTTTTATTAAAAACCGAATTAGTATATGCTTAATTATTATTATGCATATTTCATGTTTAAGCAAATGATCTCTGTTCATATTTTGTTCATTTTTTACAGTCTTTACGTGGTCAAAATGGACATTTATTCCAAGACTATAGGATGTAATGAATTTTTATTGATAGTCAATTCTAATACATAATGTTGGCATGATGATTCAGATTGCAGTTCTGAAATCTTTATTTTTTATATTGATCGATATAAAGGTTAAGTGATATGTAGCTCATCCCTATTGTTGAATTACGTTTGAGTTTATTTGTCTTAAAGAACACAACTTGGATGAAGAGAGAGACTGTATTCAATATTGGTAGTGTGAATTAATGGTATATTCTGAGCTAGCTTGATCAATTCCCAGGGTGTTATCCACTGATGGTTGAGTCATTCACTCTGAATTGATTGGTCTTTTCAGTCGCTATGGTTCCTGTGACATACCTATGACATCACATTATGACATCACCCTATGGGATTGAGTCTCCCTACATGAACAACTATAATGAAATTTTGTATGAAGAGAGTTATAATATTATTTCAAGTGTGATACATCACCAATAGCACAGAGTAATGATAGTCATTTTCAGTTTGTCATGTTTGTATGCAGAGCTACTGTAATACCTCTAATGATTCACTCACAGGAAGTAAAATTTTACACTATAAAGTCGGGGTGATCAAATTTATTAGAACAGGAAGTTGACAAAATGGTTAAAAATCATGCAGATGATCCATTATTACTTGGTTATTTTAATGATTTATGAGTGTGGTCAAATTTATTAGAACAGCCGATTGAATTTTGTCCCCAAAATTGGGGGCGATTGAATTTTGATAGGGGGATTGAATTGTTAGAGGTATTACCCTAATATTGACTTTTGACTCCATGCATAGATGACCACTGAAATGTACAGACTTTAGTACACTTTCTGTACAACGGATTTGTTGGCATATTCTACTTGTATAAACTGGCTAAATCGTTTATCTGACCATAATTGATGTGATCACTGGATATCTTGAAGAATTACAGCCGGAAAACTTGATTTATTTAGCATGTTTATTCCTGGATCAGATTCTGATAATGCTGCAACCTCTCGGCTATTGCAAGCAAACAAATGTTTTGAACATGTTGAAGAGTGTGACCTTGATCTTGAATTATGTCAGATTATAAAGTAAGAGTTAAAAGGACTCTGTAGGTAAAAAGGACTCTGTAGGTACATGTACTTAGAAATCTGTTCGTAATTACAAAATATGAATTGCATAGGCCTTTGTTACAACATATTCAGTGATTAAAATTTCCTAGTCCACACATTTTTTCACAATAAAGTTCTTAGTAACCTGTTGCTATGGTAACCGTATTCCCCAAAATATTTTGAATATTTCCAAAAACGAACCTAATTAGTTTACATAATGCTACTAATAAACATATTATATTATAAATTTGGAAGAGATTAAACATAGCTCTATAAAAACCCCTAGAATAGATTGTCTGTAGATGCCGGTATGTTGTAGCTGAAAACTGCAGTTTTACTGTATTTGTTTTCAGCATTGTGGTATGTTCTCCCTTGACATGCTTGAGTAGTATTCGAATATATATCATGCTTCATGGGGTGTATTCACGATTAATCCCAGTCGAGACCGTGACAAATTTCACAAAGTGATAACGAGGGAAATTTGCCATTGTCGAGACCGGGATTTATCTCAAAGACACCCCGAAGCATGGTATATCAGTATAATTACACCACATATTCTTGTTAGATATGAAAATATGTCAGTCAAACCAGCCACCATGTTTTTTTACGATTATGGTGCTGGAGCTGGCCACCAGGTGGAGATGAGATTATTCAGCAAATACTTCTCGGCAAATACCCCATCACTAGGAGCAATGGAAGGCAAATTCACCGCTGCCCCTAGCAGGCATGTGACGTTGATCTTTTCAAGGAAATTTGCATGAAATGCACTGGCAATGAATCAATCAGAATCTGTGTGACTTACAGGGTTCCCGCGGTCATGGAAAATCCTGGAAAGTCATGGAATTTAAAAATTGATTTTCCAGGCCTTGAAAGTCATGGAATTTTGTGTCTGGTCATTGAAGTTTGTGAGAGGTCATGGAAAAAGTAAATGGAACTTGAAAATGCCAGCCAGGTCAATATTTCTCTTGATTTTTTTCACCGAAAAGATGAATTTCCTGGACCAGAGAATGTTCTACTTGCCAAATGTCGCATGTGGTCTATGAATGCGATCAATTGTGCATCAGGGGAGGTAACTTTGGTCCTGGAATTCTCTTAAACTCCCAGCGTGCATTTAGGAAGAACTGGCTGTTCTCAAATTGCATCAGTGTAAAAAGAAATGCCATGAAAATGCTCTTCTCATTCATCATGGCCGTGGACTGATTTTCTCGATGCCCCCATTATCCATAGAGAATTTCTGATAGGTCATGGAATTTGTCCATAAAAGATCATGGAAAGTCATGGAATTCAATCTGAATTTCTGTGCATGTGCATGTAAGGTGTAATTATCTCCAATACCCCCATCAATTGCAAGCTAAACGAATTTAGAAAAACTTGTAGAAAATGTTATTTCTGACTTTATTGAACCAAGAAGTGAATCTTCTGTAAATAAACTTTTCTCTCACTGCAAATTAAACGTTTTGAATGATGGATGATTTGAACTGAGCTTACCGAGCTTGCCAATTCGTCATGTTCTTTTACCAATGAATTATCTGCTGTACTCCACTGACCATAGTTGGCAAGTAGATACAATAGTCCCATTCGATCATTTTTTTTTCCTGCTGATTATACAGACCAATTTATTTGGTCACCAATGAACTTGGCTGGGCAGTTTACTGAAGATAACCTTTTTGGCATTTCCACAAAAAGTATTATTGTAGAAAGTTGATACAGTCTGTCAAATCAGCCTACATGGCCAAGGCAAATAGTTCTGTCTGTCGGGATAAACAAATGTCTGATAGTACAATGTTTACAGAATGATAGTGTACTATTGAATAGTTAATTTGAAATTTTCTCTCAGTTTATTTCCATTAATTTTGTTTGTCCATTTTCCCTGCTTATACATCTAATAATTCAATGACAGCATTAAGATTCAATCACGCCCAAGTTTGCGGACTAAATACTATCAATCACTCCAATAAATTTGATCACCCTCTATAATCATTAAAATAATGAAGGAATAATGGATTTTATGATTGATTTTGAACAATTTTGTCAACTTGCCGTAACTAATAAATTTGATCACCCCATGATTTTATTTCACTTCCTGTGATTGAATTATTTGGCAGGGAGTGACCATACATGTACTTCTAGTCTTACATGTTAAATTGATGAATATCATTCATATGTGAATGTAAAAAAAAAAAAAAAAAAAAAAAAAAATATATATACATGTAGGCAATTGATTTTGGTTGTTACAAGTGTCTATACAGTCAATGGACCAACTTACAGTAGTTATAAAAAAAAAAAAGATAACCAAGCCAAGTTATGAACAACATAACTCAATCACTCACTATAAATTATAGTACCCATATTAGACGATACAATGTCTGTGGAAGGAAATGTCACAAAAAGTTGACCAGACATGATCTTCTATGCAAACCGGGCAGAAGATTGAATTGGGCCACAAATGTTACATCAATATTCCAGCCGTAGAGTACCTTATAACTTTATAAGGTAAACAATGTCAATTTGCACAATAAACAAAATGAGTGTGGCCTTAAAGTGATACCTCCCTAATCAACCTTAATGTCTTGGCTTACAAGGAAAATTATACATACTTGAGAGAAAAATCTGGGATAGAAGGAAATAAGCTGATATGTAATACATGTATGTGGGTTAAAATCTCCTATGTAAGTTTTATGAATGTACCACATGCACTTGAAGGCATGAAGTTTGTTAAACACAGTTGCACATACACCCTAAAATGAGAAAACAGTCATGATAGCCTTTTACCATTTGAAATACTCGTAGTCACAGGTCCCCCATCTGAAGATTATCGTTGCTGGAAAATGAATCAAGTATTGTGCTAGATAATATAGTGACATACACAATGTATTTGAACATTGTCTTCTTCTAGCACAATCAATGGCTTATCGGGCAGATGATATTTAGCCCAAATCGCTTTTCGTCCGTGGTCCGTCGTCCGTCCGTCCGTAAACAATTCTTGTTATCGCGATTTCTCAGGAACTACTGCATGGATCTTCCTCAAATTTGGTACACAGGTTCCCCTTGGTGTCTAGTTGTGCAAGATACCTTGTATGGTCCGATTCGAAAATCCAATATGGCCACAAGGCAGCCAACTTGGATTTCCCCATGAAACCTTATCGCGATTTCTCAGGAACTACTCCATGGATCTTTCTCAAATTTCGTACACAGGTTCCCCTTGGGGTCTAGTTGTGCAAGATACCTTTTCTGGTCCAATTCGAAAATCCAATATGGCCACCAGGTAGCCATCTTGGATTTCCCCATGAAACTTTGTTATCGTCATTTCTCAGGAAGTAATTCATGGATCTTTCTCAAATTTGGTACACAGGTTCCCCTTAGGGTCTAGTTGTGCAACATACCTTTCTTGGTCCGAATCGAGTATCCAATATGGCCACAAGGCAGCCATCTTGGATTTCCCCATGAAACCTTGTTATCGCGATTTCTCAGGAACTACTTCATGGATCTTTCTCAAATTTGGTACACAGGTTCCCCTTGGGGTCTAGTTGTGCAAGGTACCTTTTCTGGTCCGATTCGAAAATCCAATATGGCCACAAGGCAGCCATCTTGGATTTCCCCATGAAACCTTGTTATCGCGATTTCTCAGGAACCACTGCATGGATCTTTCTCAAATTTGGTACACAGGTTCCCCTTGGGTTCTAATTGTGCAAGATGCCTTTCCTGGTCCGATTCCGAAATCCAATATGGCCACCAGGCGGCCATCTTGGATTTCCCATGAAACTTTGTTATTGCCATTTCTCTCGAACTACTGCATGTATCTTTCTCAAATTTGGTACACTGGTTTCCCTTGGTGTCTAGTTGTGCAACATCCCTTTTCTGGTCCGATTCGAAAATCCAATATGGCCACCAGGTGGCCATCTTTGATTTCCCCATGAAACTTTATCGTGATTTCTCCAGAAGTACTGCGTGGATCTTTCTCAAATTTGGTACACAGGTTCCCCTTGAGGTCTAGTTGTGCACGATACCTTTTTCGGTCCGATTCGAAAATGTAATTTGCCCATCAGGGGGCCATTTTGGATTTCCCCATGAAACTTTGTTACCGTGAATTCTCAGGAAATACTCCATGGATCTTTCTGAAATTTTCTGAAATTCTGAAACTTTCTGAAAGTCCCACATGAGGCCTAGTTGTGCAAGATACCTTTTTTGGTCCGATTCGAAAATCCAAGTTACGCTTCAATTTAATACGGTATTCCCGAGTTGTCACGTTCCATGACAACTCTTGTGACTCAACGTCACAACTCGACAACTGAAGATTACTGCACGTTTCGATCCTAGGGATATAATCAGGATTCAGGCACTTTCGAAGTTTCAACATTACTGCGCGGACCGGATCCCTTCAGTATTAAGTATTGTACCATCTTACTATTTTCGAGCATGGTATCTTAAAAGAGATATCTCAAACTAGCCCAATAAACAGAACAGAATTAGCATTCGTTCCTAATTATAAAATCTTAAGTAAGGTTCATAGCTCATGCCAAAGTGTCAAAGAGATCTGTCTTCGCTTCCAGTACCCAATGATGACACGTGCAAAAAAATAATAATAATAAAAAAAAAAATACTAAGACGAAGGATCCTCCGTACATGATGTACATTCACTTTCAGACTAACTTTGCTCATTTCTCTTGTATTATAACAACCGATATAAGTAGAGTTTCTAGAAATCTTGAAACTCCTGAAACTTAGATTATATCTTGGTGTTTTTCAGTGTCTCTATTTCGATCTTTTTCGCTCAGATTCGAAATTCTGTAAACAAAATTACAAATCAATCGTTTGTTCTTAGTAACAAAGGACAAAAAGATCCTCTTGTCATTAGCTTACAATTATCGGACAATGGTGGGCACCAAGATCCTTCAGGATCTCTCGTTTCGAAGTAACAGCTGTCAAGATATTGAGGATAAGTTCAGACAATTGTACTGATCAGACACCAAAGAGTTCTGAGAAGACTACAGGATTGACTGAAGAAACGGCGAATGATACACTTCTGTTATATTTTCAAGATCAGAAAAAGACAAATATTAAAGCAGAAAAAATCTTCAACTGACCACAAAAGTGACAAAACAATTAATTATTGTACACGGCGAGAGTACATGCGTACGTACACAAAGGAAATGAGACAAAAAAGTTTGAAGAAAAAACTATTGCAAGAATCTGACAAAAGACGCAAATCAAGCACTAGTGAAAAACATTCAGAAAAGCACAGATCAATAGATGTCCAAAAGAAACAGAAAGCAAAGCATGATCCAACTTCATAGTGCTTGAAAGGCAAAGTAAGAGGAGAGCTAGAGAAAAAGAACCACAAAAGCACAGGTTAATAGATGTCCAAAGTAAACACAAATCTAGAGAAAAAGAACTGGAAAAGCACAGGGTAATAGATTCCAAAGTCAACAGAAATCTAGAAAAAAAGATCCAGAAAAGCACAGGGTAATAGATGTCCAAAGTCAACTGAAATCTAGAAAAAAAAATCTGAAAAAAGCACAGGGTAATAGATGACCAAAGTCAACAGAAATCTAGAAAGCAAGATCCAGAAAAACACAGGGTAATAGATGTCAAAGTTCAACAGAAATGTAGGGGAAAATATCTGGAAAAGCACAGGGTAACAGATGTACAAAGTAAACAGAAATGTAGGAAAAAATATCCAGAAAAGCACAGGTTAATGTAATGTGCACCGTTAACGGAAAGCAAGGAATGATCCAAGCTTCTTAGTGATTGAAAAACAAAGTGAGAGGAGAGCCAGGGAAAAAGAACCAGAAAAGCAGGGGGTAAATTGTAATAGATGTTTAAAGTAGGGAAAAAGACCCGGAAAACCACAGGGTAATAGATCTGAAATGTAAGCGGAAATGTTGAGAAGATTCAGTTAACAAGACCGATTATTGAAGAAAAAAACTGGACTTGATCCAGCGTTTTCACAAGCAGAGTCAAAGGCAGATTTGAACAGAAAGAGACAACTGCAACAGAATAGAACTTTCCTCACAATTGAAAGAATGAAACAATCTGACAGAAGAAGGCATATTACACAAGAAGAAAAAGCCTTGCACAGGAAACGAAAATCAGAAGATCGAAAGGGCCAAGATTATTTTCAGCATGAAAAAGAACAATGTAAAAAAAGATGTTTTGGACATGATATAGACAGATGTATCAATGTTTTCTATAAAAAACGGAAAAAGGACCAGAATATGTATGTACCTGTTGTCATCAAACATGGTGAGCAGCGTCTCAACTCAAGAATACTGATTGCTGTAGACTACCGTATGTTTCGATCCAAGGGAGATAATCAGGATTCAGACACTTTCAAAGTTTCAACATTCTGCACGGACCGGATCCCTTCAGTATTAAGTTGTGTATGATTTTACTATTTTCGAGCATGGTATTTTAAAAGAGTTATCTCAAACTAGCTCAGTAAACAGAACAGAATTAGCATTCGTTCCTAATTATAAAACATTAGGTATGTTTCACAGCTCATGCCAATGTGTCAAAGAAATGTGTCTTCGCTTCCAGTACTGAGGCAATGATGACACATGCAAATAAAAAAGAGAAAATAATACTACAAAACGAAGACAAAGGATCCTTCGGACATTCAGTTACAGACCAACTTTGTTCATTTCAATTGTACTATAACAACCTACATTAAGTACAGTTTCTTGAAATCTTGAAACTCCTGAAACTTACAAAGATAATATCTTTGTGTTTTCCAGTGTCCCTTTTTTGATCTTTTTCACTCAAATTTCGAAATTCTGCAAGCAAAATTTCAAATCAGTCATTTGTTCTTAGTAACAATGGACAAAAAGATCCTCTTGTAATTAGCTTACAATTATCAGACAATGGTGGGCGCCAAGATCCTTCAGGTTCTCTCATTTATATGATAACTTGTAGAGGTTATATTACAATTCATAACTTTTAAATTAATGTATACTTATGTTAAATTGACATTTTAATGTCATGTTGGGAAAATCTTTCATATAAAGTGTACGTTCACTGACTGGCAATTCAACACCGTTTGCACATGCATTTTGAAACAATCTTGGTCTTGAATTTTATTGGGATCAAAAGTTGTTTTAATACATGTATATTAAAATTAGCATGTATACAGTTCAATTTATCACTTCAAGTTAACATTTATTGAATGCCAATTGTTTCATTGCAGGCCCAGAAATATGCCGCTCACCTACTGAAGTGCCAGGATGTGATTGTAATGAACGCAAAGACTTGTCTACAACAACCTGCGTTATTCTCTAATCAACATGTCGAGAAGCAAATTATAGATTTATATACGACTTCGTTTGACAGTGGTGAGTTTATACACAAATACTGTAGCTTCTAGTTTCTTCAATTTTTTTTGTCCCCCACTACTTAGTGGTGGGGAGTGAGACTTACAAACACCGGTGTCTGTGATTCTGTAATTCCATAAGATTCTCTTGTGTGGACAATAATTCACGAACGATTGAACCAATCGACTGCAAACTTGGGATGTACCTTGACATTGGTGAGAGGACATTTCAGATTTTATAATATCTGAATTTAGTAAAATGGTGTTGTGTTCTGGAGCATTTTGATGGAAAATCGTGACTTCGAAGATAACATGTGAACACCAAACTCATTTTCTTCCCCTATCTTTTTTGGGGTCCGAGGGTTTCTGACAAACTCCCATTCCAAGTCTCTCCTCTGAGTCACATTCACATCTCATTGGTAAAGAGATTCCTTCTCAGAGGCACCTATACAAGGGATGATTCCTGATTGCTCATCCCCCAGGGGTATGTGCCCCACCCTCTGTCCCATCCTAAAAACAATTGCCACACCTAATAGAGGATGTGCCCAAAGTGGGGAGATTTGAAATTTTAACCAAATTATGTGTTACACATGTATTCAGGGAAATGCTCTTCTTCCTGTTTCACACAAGCTTTCATTATTATAGGGATTATCGTAGGGTATTTATAATAAATATCATGATCAGGTCTCCCCAACCATGAGAATCCTAACATCATTTTTACTATAAAAGAGGACTGGTTCACATTTTTGTTTTATTTTTATGTTCTCACGGCACGATGTAGACCCCTAGGGTCTAATGGTCCTGTCTAATACTGAGGAAAAACTTGAACACAAGTAGTACCATTACCAGGGTGACCTTTATCGAACTGCTTTAGGCTTTGAGAAGAAGAGCAGAAGAAATAAGTCCTCAAGTTATTCAGCTACTGCAGTTGGTTTGGTCAACTGTTTCGGCTAGATTTTGTACCACCAGGTCTACATTATTGAAGTTAAATATTTTCTGATATTCTCTTATATATTCGTGGGCTTGTGCATTGATGTTGTAATTGGGGCCGATACGAATGTGGGAGAGGAACAGTATCGAGCTGACGACATGAGCCAGAGTTTATGGCCGGCGAGATAGACTAGTCAAGGACAATAGAGGGGAGGTTGCCAGTGTCTATGTGACACTGGTACAAGGAACAATGTGTAGGGAGGGGGGAGGGGAAGGGGAACGGGTTGCACAGCATGTCCTGCATGACCAGTGCCCATCGTACCACGATGGAGTGCCCAAGTAGATCCATCCATCCATATACATGTATGTTAAGATGTCATTTTTTTAGAGCATGAACACAATATGGATACTACTCTGAGGTTGCCTGAGAGAATTAACCTGAGAGGATATCTTAAATCGCTAGCTGGTAAAAACTTTAACCAGTGCACTTAGTATATGCAGAAGAAAATAGTTTAAGGCATACATATCATATCTTTGCCATGTTGGCAAGAAATTCTAATTTTTTAGGCTCCCATTCTTGCATAAATTGTATCTACATGTGTAACTTGGGGACAAACAAACATCCTCTCCACCAGACCCTCTATGCCATTCAGATGCAGACACATGCATGGCCTATGTCAATGGCTTGGTTCAATTGGCTGGATAGGTTCATTTGACAGGGTGAAAGGCCAAGTCATCATGTTTAAATAGGAGTGACCTACATGTACCAGGCTGATGTTAGCTGGTCTGCACAATATAATTGCCATTCTAGCATTGTCAGAATTTGTAACCTCCCAAACTGGGGGTGTACTGACAAAAGCAGGTACATGTATATAATATGATGCCATGAGAGGATGCATCCCAGCATGGCTCCAGTCCATCTACATGTAATCATCAGGATTTTACATTGTATCACAATACTGATTTTTTGTCATTTACTGCAGAAGGATATGCATTCTATAATCTGAAAAAAAGTAAAATATTTTGCAAATATTGGTAACATGCTGAGAAGACTTTATTTATCTTTTCATTAAGTCGGTTTCATAATAGATAAGGAATCTGTCACAAGTTATTTTTTGAAATATATATGTGTGTTACATGTACAATTACACTAATTAACTATTAAAGATCCTTGTTCTTGACAGAAATGTGTGAAACTGGACAAAATGTGGCTGTTTGCCATAAGACTGAACATCAAAGAGTATTGGAATTATTCCAACAGCCTATTTTGACATCTTAATAGCCCCGTTTCAGTGCCTAAGGTTCTAGTTTCTTATATAAATTGTTAATAACGTATGTAGACGGTCAAATAGCTGAAATTAACCAAAATAATTCAAGTCTACTAACGCAACTTTTTTCCAAGTTCACTGTTTGAAAGACAAAGCATATCATTTTGTGAATGTCCTCATTAAAGGATGTTACATTATGTATCACATGTTTGACACCTCAGGTGAAAGTGGCGAGACTTGGTGTGAGTTCCTGGAGCAGGTTGCCATGGAGATTGACAGTAACCAGGAAGACGGGAGCTTATTGGACGCCTTCATACCTGTACTTGATTTGCTCAAAGAAAAGTTTGTCACTTCTGAGGGTCTTACCAATCCCAGATATTATGATTTGAATTTCCTCACAAGTTTCTTCTCCAGGAAAGAATGTATAGCGAAGGTAATGGGATTCATTATTGTGTCAACATATAAATTGTCCAATCTGATTGTCCAATCTTGAAATTTAAGAGCATGGTCATTCAGTGTTTTATAGATGCCTGTTTCGTGGAATATTTCTTAATTATAATGTCTTTATTTTAACAAATTCGAAACCCAGTGGCATTCTAATTGTCAGAACACTTAAAATAGCAAATATTTTGATCAGAAATGATTATAAAACAGACCACGTGCCCAGAGTGAAATACCGACTGATACTCCATCATATCCCATAATACATGTAATATGCCCATTGTTGGAAAGGGGAGATGATAACTATAACCTTGTGGCATCAACTTCATAATTCAGCCGATGTCATTGGATAGGAAATTGTGTATTCCTGCAATGATATAGTTCAAGCTGTTTTCCCCGAAAGAACAATCCTTGTGATTGGATGGCTAATATGATAATGCACAGTCGCCGAGTTGGTTTCTCAAAAGTTGAACCAATCATCTTACGCCCACATTCTTAGTGCGAAGAGTACGTCCATTTTGAAAATTTTGGCTCGATCGTCCTCGTCTTTTACGCAGAATTTCATATGAAAAGGGGGATAATTTTTAACAGTAACACACAGTTAAGATCTACAGCTATGCAAGAAAGAAAGTGATGACAGTTGGGGCTATTGTTATGATTTAATACTGAGTTTGAATCAGTAATAGATGGACTATACAGGGCTCGGTTTTCATCACAGTTCATGGGAAACCAAATAGATTCTACCCAGCCGTACGGAAATCCACAGGAATCCAATTCTATCATTTCTACACAGATTGTTAAAATTTTACCGGAATCTGTTGGATTCCCGCAGATTATTTTGTGGGAGTGCCGACAGGAAAATGATTCCTGTGGAAAAAATAAGCCCCGGCTAGCTATCTACATGTAGTTGCTGGTCCATACATAATGATCGTTATTTGGTGCTGACAAAGTTCTTCCGTTGAAAGTTTGAGATTTTTGGTTCTTTTTCCGCAACTTTGCATTGTAATCAAACCATAACAGAAAATATGGATTCCCTTCTATATCAAAAATTGTTCAACAGATTAGATCAGTGACAAATCCTACATGTAGTCAGTTCTCGGCTCTGGACCAGTGGGTCTTTCTCTTCATGTAGAAACTTAATTTAGCATAGTAGTTTAATTATTATGAACAACGGGAAAGTACTTGCATCACTTCCTGGGCAGTTTGGCCCTACCATAGGGCACGTGAGACATCTAGTTGTCCCTTCATATTTGGATCTAGTATCACTGTTTTTCCCATCTCAAAACTTGTGTATTTAAATGTTCTGTAATTCTGTCCAGGTATTCATGAGGTACAATGTGCCGTTGCGGTGGGATAACGGTAAAGCATTTGAGAACACCCTACTGGGGTCTATCCTCTCAGCCAGCTGTATTCCTCACAATGTCCAGGGACCATTCCAATTCTTCAACAACCCCTCCAGCACTTCTAAACAGGATCTGGACAGAGACGAGGCTCATATATGGACGGTAAGATTGACGAATGCTGCAATTTATGTTTTTCCTGCAGGGTGGCCTTCTATCCCTTAGTTATAACCGTTATTTAGTATCACTCAGTCATACAAAAAAAACTGAGAATATTCTCCATTCATGCCATAATAACATTTTTGAAAAGTCGAAGAAGTGTCTCATTGTGCTCCAGGTTATGGTCAAACCGGGACACCCACTTGGGTGTAGCAGGACAAGAACACATTTTGAATCAAGTGTACTGTTTTGTTTCTGAAGAGTTAGTTGGTAATTTTTAGAATGAATATAATCTACTTCGGGAACATTTAAGGATGAAAGTAGATTTCACCATTTGATTACTATGTCCAAGCGCGCCCTGGCAAAACTGTCCCAGTCTGCCCCGGGTGACGTGCATGATATATTTTGTTTTGTGAAAAAAAAAAAAAAAAAAAAATGCATCTGAGAAAATAAATCAATACAGTTAAATTGTACCTTAAGTTTGTTCATCCTCTTTCAATAGTACCAAAACAGTAATGAAGTACCCCAGAAAACTTGGTATAACAAAATACATGTATCATCCTCAGTCCTCAAAATTTACTTGGACTGTTCAAAAACAATTTCTTTGTCCCTAATTGTTTACCACTGATAGATTACTCTCATAATAAATATAGGTATTGTATGGGGAGAGGGGGCAGCTTTTGGTTGATAATAATGTAATGTGATTCCTGTATTTAACATGGAGTTAGATGACTTATTCCACTATGCCCCATGTCCACTGTACCCATCTCCTCTAGATGGTAGTTCCCCTAATAATTCAATCACAGGAAGTTCACTTTTCAATTCTGTTATTCAAACACAGCGAGAAAGTAACATTCCCATCCTTCATTCAAATTGAAGAAAAGTGATAATGACAAAATGTGACACTTTGTAGCTGGTGCCATGGAGAATATTGCCAGATTTATGCCATTTTTGCAGCTCGTCCGGTGATCAAATTATTAGGGGAATTACTGTACTTCTAATAAATTTGATCATCCTCTAAAATCATTAAAATAATGAAGAAATGATGGATTATCTACACGATTTCAGAACTTTTTATCAACTTCCTGTTCTAATAAATTTGTTCAATTCCTCATTTTATGGTAAGAGATTTCACCTCCCATGCATATTTACCATTCCATGTGAAATTAATTATTAAACTACAAAACAAGGTACCGGTACATGAAGGGGATAATCTTTGTACAGTGAAACTTGTGAATACCGACACTGGGTACAATGACCAACCTCTAAATACTGACAATATCCATGGTCCCAGTAGTTCAACTATTAAACTATTTTGAACCTTGATAATCATAATGCATAACCTTATTTGTCCAGAACTGACCTGATCATCTTGTTATTTTGTGTTGAGTGACAGATGGGCCTTAAGCCTCTATCAGCCCCATGGAGCTTCCGGGGATTGACCTGGGATGTCGTTGTGCACACCGCAGGTTATGGTAAGAATAGGCCTCAGCTCATCAGACAGCTTGTCGTAAGAGGCGACTAACTGAGGCACACGTGGGGTTCCCGGGTGTGAAAAGGAATAGGACCCCACTTGTGTGGTTCCCGGGTGTGAAAACAAATAGGACCCAACGTCATGATATGACTGAAATATAGTTGAAAGCGACGTTAAATCATATTCACTCACTCACTCACTCACTCACTCCCTTAAGCCTCTATCATAGTCTGCTTCAAATTTAAAGAGTATGATGTTATACATTTTGTGTTTATTCTGGCAGCCTCTCAGTGCCATGGGGGATGGAATTCATCAACTTCTGTACTCCATCATCAAGTTATCTGCTGAGATGAAACACCTGGTACTCACCTGGATTGGTTCCTGTCTCATTGCTAACAAAGGTAATGCATTGAAACCTGTGAATATTGACACCTGGGTAAACTGATCAACCTCTAAATACTGGCATTATCAATGGTCCAAATCCTTAAATTTAAAGTTTGTTGAACCTTGATAAACCAGAAACCTGTCAAAACCGACAATATAATCTGATCCCAAGCATGGTCGGTTTACACAGGTTTCAATGTAACAACGATAAAATGTATTTATACAGGAATACCATTCAATCCCCATGATCACAAGAAGTTCAAATTCTCACCTGATCTGTCCGGTTTGTCAGGTTATAGAGCACTACCTCTCTAAAACGGGAGTTAAAAAAATCCAGTTTTGTCCAATAAAGTCAAGTATATATCAGTCTAAGAGACATCTGCAGTAGATGACCATGAACATGTATATCTGCATTGGATGGTATTAAAAAAGCAAATTGCCTTATCTAATTTGCACAATAATATTAGATATATTGATTTGAGTATTTGGTATCATCACTGCAGTGATAATATCGCTTTTATTCGATTATCTCTTCACCAAGTATATAATAAATACATGTATGGTGACTCATCATTGATATGTGGCCTATTAAATACGAGTCTTGGTAGATCCTGGTGTCATCACATTTCATTTACAGACTAGTCTTGCTGAAAGTTGCCTCAATATAGTGCTGGTTTAGATACAAGGCGGGTGCTGTCGAGTTCTCAATAACACCAAAATGCATGTTATTTCAACCCTTTTATAATTTGAAAATCTATAATGTGGTTCAAATTTCATCCCCCAATAACAGCATAATACTTTAGAGGGTACACTGTATAATCTGAACTGATTATGCCTTGGCTTGCTAAGTTCTTTCCTTTTAAGTCCTCTCTTACATCAACATTCCATCAGAGTACCATATAATTTTATAAGGTTATATAATGTGAATCTGCACAGTAAACACAAACAAGTGCAGCTCTTCAAAAACTAGGGCGGCATTAAGTGATACCTCCTACATCGACCTTGATGCCTTCGCTTTACTGGGAAAATACACATAATTGAGTGAAAAATCTGGGATATAGCAATATAAGCTGATAGATAATACAAGTATCTGAGTTATAATCTCATGTTTATGTAAGTTTTATGAATACCACATGCGTGTAAAGACACAAAGTTTGTGAAACATAGTATTGACCTGTATTAAATTGTATTCTGAGCCCTCTTGAATTTCTCTTCATACAGCTAAAAGTATGCCTTATAAAAGTATGCCTTATAAAAGTATGCCTTATAAAAGTATGCCTTATAGCTACATGTATATGGTCATGTAGAACTTTGTTAACAGCACATTTCTTTTTACGCTCAGTGACTTCGCTGCTGGTCAAAATTTCATTATTTTGTGAACAGTGAATATTTTCATATATTCACTTGTTGAGGTTTTAATTTTATAAATCCTCTATTGATTCTCAGTTATTCTCAGCCAGACATCGGACCAACAAGGCCGATGCACAGTTCATGTTAAAAGCTCCTCAACCTTGACATTTCAGTTTTAATTATGAAAATTTGATGGCTAATTTGTGTTCCATTTTAATTTCCCAGGGAAATCCAAAATCTGGTCCAATGAGATGCCAGGACTGTACAACCAGATGTACTGTTCAGATGGTTTCTTGCTCAATCTGTGCTCGGTATTACTGAGATTCTGTCAGCCTTTCTGTGAACCGTGTTCTCCTAAACTGCTTAAACTACAACCCAGCTACATCCTGGCCAATCCCCCTGATGAGCAGCATGCAAGGCAGATGAACGTACACATGAAAGGTACTGTACGTTCCTATTATTTGTTGAATGTCTATTTCAAAAGAAAGCTTCTAAATGACACTTTGTTCATGTTCATTGGATAATCACATAACATAGGCCCAAGTTGCCCCCGAATTTGTCTCCTCACCTTAAAATTTTCCCCATGTACACTGCACTGGTATTCAAACTGATGCATTCATTTGTCATGGATGGAATTGTGTAAGAAATATATTTGGGCTTTTTTTGACATTTGATCATAACATCTTCAATGAACAGTACAGGGTAAAAATTTATTAACGTCGGACACGTCTGGAACAAAAACAAAATCGCATCGGAAAGCAAATCGTTATTGTGTTTGTCAGTTTTTCAGAAGTAAAACAAAATCGTGATCTAATAATTTAGCGCACATCTTGATAAAAAGGAGATGCAACTGTCAGTTTTATAAACTCACCTTGAAATATTTAACATGCAACTAGTAAAACTATTAGCTGATGCTCACGAGAAAGTAACTTTTAATGTACACACTGTACACACAAAAATCAGCCACCACCATTCACTCCTGTTCTCCAAAGTAACAAGCATAAAAATGAAATACACATGTGCAAAAGTATTTCCAACATGGCGTGAATTATTTAACGCATGACCGCTTGTAAGCTGATTGCATGTTAGTTTTTTGATTGCGTCTGCCCTAAGACGAAGTGCAGGACTATTCACAGCTCAGTCGTGCTGACTGGCGTTGCTATGAAATTCTGAGGACTGTTTTAGACACAAATTTTTCATGTTTTTAGTACATTCAACATTAAGAAATCTTCACCCTGTTCTGTAGTAGAAGCTTTCACAAACATGTCACAAATATTTACCTTCTAGATCTGGCCAAGGAGACTTGTTTGATTCCCCATGATGCAACAGGCAAGATGGTCCCCGAGTCATCCTACAATTTCATCACAGAGTGTTTCTACATGGCACAACGAGGTTTTAACCTGGGCTTCCTCAGCGTACATAGGAAGTTCACCAGATTAAACCAGGATCTACATCGTGTTCAGAGGTTATATGACGAGGTCAGAGTTCAAGCAGGGGAGGCTGCTGAGCCGGTTCGAAACATTAAAAAACAGATGGACAAAGGTACATGTAGGGGCTGTTCACAACATGCACACATTTCAATGGGAAAAACTGAGTGTCTATGGACACTATATTCTGTATATACATGCACACTAATTCCATTTAAAAGTAGGTAGCATTTTCTTCCAATTATTTTTAGGATGACACTTTCTCGGAAAAGCACAAACACTTTTGACGGATGAGTCTCGCACTGTTCTTGCCCATCCTTCACAGGTATTATCGCTTCACCAAGAAAATGTCATCCTAAAAATAATTGATTATTACTATATTCCTATTTGACGAAACATTTGTGTTACTGTTGCACGTAACCCTGATGCTGTTTTTCTTTATTTGAAACAAAACAATGTATCACAGAAATATGTTGAGCTCATGGTCCTTCCAAACACCATACAGACTGCCTTCAAAATCATTATTTGTTAACATGGTTTAGAGTGAAATTCTGCTATCACTGTGATCTTGATGGTTGGGGTGATCAAAAGTATTAGAACAGGAAGTTGAAAGAACAGTTAAATTTAAAGCCCAACTCACACTACGAACATTTTGTTGTGTTAGAACAAAAACACTGTTCAGAACATGTTTTCTCTGCAGTGTGAGGTGCCCAGGAACAGAAAACATCTGTTCGGAACAACTGTTCGTGAGATCAAACTTGTTTGATATTGTGAACATGTTTTGCTCTGAAACAAGTTTTTGTCGTCAGTGTGTGGTGATCGCGAACAGTTTGCCAAAAACATTTACCAACAGTTATCCAGTCAAATGGCAGCTGTCAGTCATGTGACGAAGCCACTCTCACATGACACAACAAAATGGCCTCACTGCTTGATTGCGGCGACTGGCGGTCAAGAGAAAATGTTCGCAGTGTGAGGTTACTACGAACAAAAACACGAACAAACTGTTCTGTTCTAATACAACAAATTGTTCGTAGTGTGAGTTTGGCTTTACAAGCATGCATATAATACATATTTCTTCATTATTTCACTGATTTTATAGGGTGATCAAATTCATTAGAACCACTGATTGAATTCTGTCTCCACTAATATAGGAGGTGATTGAATATTGATAGGGGGATTGAATTATTAGAGGGATTACCGTAATAATAATTCACTGTCACAACTGTTGTTTATTGTAGGTATGTCCTTGTATCTATGTATGAAGGCGGCACTGACAGAGCCCCGACTACTAAACATGAGCATGAACTTCCACCTCTCAGCTGCAACATGGCTGACACAGATAGCGACCAATGAAAATCTCTCTACATTCCAGCCAATCACATTTCCTCTTCCGGAAGCTATTCCCAAAGCTCTTGCTCACATCCCAGAATTCTTTGTAGAAAACCTGAATGATTTTATGTTGTTTCTGCACAGATTTCAGGATGAAATGTATGAGGTAGGATTCAGTATTGATTTGCATATTAAACAGCTGAATGTAATTCACACAATATACATAAGGTTTATTAAACATAATTGTTCATTTATCATCTTTTGCTGATCAGGAAAAGTTGACGGGCAGGCAAATTTATTTTTATGGCTATTTTTTTGTTGGACACAAATTCTGTACGAAATGTGCATTAAAACCAGCTGACGTTGTACTGCTAATTCTATTTGCAGAATAAATTAATGTATGATTGTTTTCTAATTAATTTTAGAACCATGAACAACCTCAGCAGCTTAAATTAGCTTAGTGGCGAAATGTGTGAAATGTAACTTTCATGCTTGTCGACACATGTTGTCTTAGACACTGCAGAACCAAAATAATGAATGAAACAAATTTTTGGATATTTTCATACTGTTTGTATTATTGATCTTCATCAGAAGGCCCCTCCTGTCTGCCATGGTTTCTGGTTTCTTGGTGAAACACTCCCAACAAATACATTCATCGGCAACAGGCAACATGTGATGTTAAGGCAGTTGACATCAGGCAATGAAATACACCAACGATTACGTCGATAAGCTATTAAATGGTAATTCTTTAATGCAATGTGAAATTCCCTGTGTACTCCTGTGGGATATACACACATTTATCTGTATATATATATATTTGTTTTCAGTCAGAACAGGACCGACTGGGACACTTAATGACTCTAATCCTAGTATTTATGGGCAGTCCTAATAGGATGAGGAACCCCCACCTACGGGCAGAGATGGCCGAGGTATTGGCCGCCTTACTCCCTGCCTCCTCTAAAAATGCATCATTTAGTCGAGGACTGTTGTCCACGTAAGTTGCTCTAATCCATTGTAGTTATATCGTTACTATATGGCCGAAATAGTGCTTAACGCGACGTTAAACCCTAACTCACATTGCTATCGCAAAATTAAAATTACCATAATTTACATGTATCAGTATACAGTATATAATTGTGGAGCATCTTCCAGGAATACACAAGTTTTGGGTTACAGTTTATTGCCTAGGAAATTGGAACTCTTCTGCTTTGGGAAATCAATTTAGTCCATATACAGAGGTTTTGCTAGGGCCAGAATGTCAGTCTGAGTTATAAAAATGTATGATCCTGTATCACACAGTTGAATTATGTGGCAAAAATCTACTGGACTTGGACCAGTGTGTCTTTCTCTTTGTATACTAGTTTCATAATTACGAACAACGGTTTTCCATCTTTTCCTTGGTGGCCATGTGAGACGACTACTTTTCCCGTCATATATATGAAGAATTCCACTGTTTTCACCTTCTCAAAACTTGGGTATTAATTTATACTCCTTTCTGCATGGAGAAAGTTTTTTTAGGGGTTATAAAATTTGCATCATAATTGTTCTGCAGATATCACCGTGAACAACTGTTCCTGAATCATCCTCTGATAGAAAATCTTCCGCCGACACTCCTGCACGTGTTTGTGAGTATCGAGATGACTGGATCAAGTGTAGAGTTTGAACAGAAGTTCAACTATAGAAGACCCATGTATACTGTGCTGGACTATATCTGGAAAATAGACCTCCATAAAAATGTGCTTATGGTAAGTGACTGGGTTCCTTATGAAAAAAGTGAATCAATGTACACCATGACATGTATTATAGCCCAATCAAATCAAATCTCAACCGAGATTCGCCTGTACCTGTTTATCCAGGTATTTGAGTACTGTGGGCAGTAACCTCATTCTCCCGGGAGTTGTTTTGCATCTGGGTGTCGATAGGCGCGCAGTCGGAATTTGTTGTGACAGCTGACATCAGCGATGCCGAAATCAAAGATATTTTCTTTCCAGTGATAGCGATGTTCCTTTTTCACACACTGATTAATTGGAGTTCAATTTCTGTGAGATGTGACTATGGAATTTCAATTTGCGAGCTTGCGAGGAATAAAGCAACCCACGATTCTAATTACATGTAGCTTATCTGGTATTGGGCATTATGACCAGATGATAGCATCTATCATTAGAAGACCAATAGAAATGTTAATTAACAAAAGTTAATTGCAATTATTTCACCTTCACTGCAGATGTTTCAATCCATTCAGTGAATTATAATGCATTAAACATCTATTAAATTTTAGATTGTAAGAGATGAATTTAAATAGATTTCAGCTTTAGCTGAGATCTGCTCAATATGAATTCAGCATATATATTGTCAGCATGGTCCGGCAGTATGTGTCATGCCCACTTGCTTGGATAGATGTGTCACGATTCTCTTTTGGCCCCAGGTATATTACATTCATAGTAGTTGTTGCTTGTGGAAAAGTATGCAACTAACATGACTAATATTTTGTTTTAGACACATATATGTGAGATCTTCAAAAATTTCTTCAACATATTCCAACCCTCAGCTTCTCCACATACATGTGAACAAAATTTAATGTATGAGCTTGCAACCCTGTGGTCAGGGCCTTTATCAAGTGAACAGAAAATTTATTTGAAACTGATACTATATAAATGTCAAACATATTAATTACTCTAAAATCCAATAGCATTAGTAGCTGTTCTTACAGTTCACATGACTGCATAATATTTCCTTTCTTATAGAGGAAATTGTAACAAGAACAAATGTTATTGTATTTCAAACTAATCAATATGTTTGTCATAATTTATCAAAAGGACCTGACAAGAGTGTTGAAAGCTTGTGCTTTATGTGGAGGAACTCTTCGAGTTTGTAGTACAGTGAAATCAGTGAATACCCCACAATGGGATAAACTGACCAACCTCTAAATACAGACACAATCCATGATCCCAATACTTAAATTTAAAGAATTTTGAACCTTGATAAACCAGAACCCTGTCAAAACCGACACTTTAATCGGGAAGTTCGTCATGTAAGGATCTTCAAACCGGGAACACCGCGTGCAATACAGCTTGTCAGATAGCTTTTCCAGGTTTAACATGGTTCCCTACATGTAGTCATCTATTGTGTTTTCCTTACATGACGAATAGGCCCTTTAATCTGGTCGGAAGCATGGTCGGTATACACAGCTTCCACTGTATTAATATTATATTTCTACCTTGCTGGTTAATTTCAGAGGCTGTCTTGTGAAGCAGAAGAGAACATAGAGGCCACGGATCCTCCTCTCTTCCTCAAATTTATTAACCTGCTCATTAATGATGCCACGTTTCTTCTGGATGAAGCCTTACAGGTTAGTACAGTCTGTGTAATTTACTATCTGGTTCACATCAATCGGAAAAGTTATGATATTGCTCCTCTATTCACCTTCAGTTTTTGTGAAGTCGATCGTCAAGCTGCAGTTTAGGTGATCAAAAGAACACCCAAATGAAGTCAGAAAAGTTGAGAAACGTATTGGAATTTGTAGTACCGGGTAAAGGTGGTGTTTTTATAAGCTTTCGACTGGCATGTAATGCGATGGCGAGTTCTGTCCATCTATCTGTCCGTAACATTGGTTGTCCATTCGATATATCCAGTTCCAAAGTATGGATTGGTACCAAACTTTGGGTATACCTTACTTGCTAGTCAAAGAGAAACCCCATTCATTTTGATGTCAGTAAGTCAAAGGTCAAGGTCACAGTACCCCAAAACTGAATCCAGTTTCACTGGATTCAGTTTTCTTAGGTTGGACTATTCAGAGTTGTCTCCGCTACATGTATATAGCATGTGGAATTTTCTCCCCTATTTGATACATGTGCGAAACATCTACATTCAGTTAAACTGTTGTGAAACTAGAGATCCTGAAGTATCTTGGCGCCCATCATTGTCCGATAATTGTGAGCTAATGACAAGAGGATCTTTTTGTCCATTGTTACTAAGACGATTGAGTTGTAATTTTGTTTACAGAATTTCGAATCTGAGCGAAAAAGATCGAAAAAGGGACACTGGAAAACACCAAGATATAATCTTCCTAAGTTTCAGGAGTTTCAAGATTTCTAGAAACTGTACTTATGTCAGTTGTTATCGTACAAGAGAAATGAGCAAAGTTAGTCTGAAAGTGAATGTACATCCTTCGTCTTCGTTTTGTAGTATTTTTTTATTTTTTTTTTGCACGTGTCATCATTGGGTACTGGAAGCGAAGAAAAATCTCTTTGACACTTTGGCATACTTAACCCTTTCACCGATTAAACCCGGTGTACGGGGATAACGAGAGTGCCACCCGTACGACCATCCCCGGTAGACATGGTAGACCGGGCTAGCTTTAAACCTGTTGGCCATCACGATGGGTACAGCACTTTTATTGGGTACTGGGTACAGCATTCGTTTTAACGGAAACCTATCAAACACTGTATACTTCTGGAAAGTCAAAACCTTGATCAATTTGATTCTCGAAATTGTTTGTTTGTTCCACAAAAGAAATAAAGCAAAATTAGATGTTGAACGAAAAAAATCGGAGCGAAAAATGCGTTTTTTTCCACATACCGTGTGACGGACCTCTCGGCAGCAAGCCGCAGAAATGAAAAAAATCATCGAAAACCTCATCCTAACTCCTGTATTTTTGATGTTACACGACTGGTAAAGCGTGGTGAATATTCCCCAGACGATTAAAACTGCCAACGACAACCGGCAAAATTTATTTCCATATTTTTACGAGTCTTGATCCACAAAGTTTGACAACCAACTTTCTATTTCGCCCAAGATGGTTGCCGCCTTCGGACGACGAGCCAATCGGTATGCGTAATTTCGCCCACGTGACCTCCATGCGCCAACAGATAAGAGGCGCGTAGACAGTGGCTGGAAAAATGGAATTACATCATTTTCAATCCAATCGTATCCTCCGTTTTATTTTTGCCATCCGTCCCAGGTCATGTCATGTACAGAAAGGGGAAAGCCCACGCTTTCTAATGAGAGGTCAAACATTGCAAATGGCCGAGTACAACTCGAGATAAACACTGTCAAATGCGATCGAAAAAAGACGATTTCTCCGTTAAATTTTGACGTTTTCAAGTCGAGAAAGCCGGGGAAAGCGCATTCTCTTGAAGTAAAACCTAATTTTGTATGCTATTTTATTTATTTTGCTATAAAACTGGAGCAAATAACACCGGAGTGTTCATTGTGGAGACGGGATCCCTATGTTTTTCTGCAAATCTCAGACGCAAACACGTTTTCTAACATTCCAAAGACAATATATACAAATTTTAACAGTTCTCAGGGAATTGATCGTCAGCAGGTCACTTTTGTCAGGGGAAATAATCGGCGAAAGGGTTAAGATTTTATAATTAGGAACGAATGCTAATTCTGTTCTGTTTACTGGACTAGTTTGATATATCTCTTTTAAGATACCATGCTCGAAAATAGTAAGATGGTACAATACTTAATATGAAGGGATCCGGTCCGCGCAGTGATGTTGAAACTTCGAATTTGAAAGTGTCTGAATCCTGATTATTTCCCTTGGATCGAAACATGCAGTAGTTTACAGTTGTCGAGTTGTGACATTGTGTCACAAGAGTGACGTCCCTTTATGTAGCTGACCCGCCGGCAGGCGAAAGGGTGGGGCAGTTGACTTGCAACTGCATGGACTAAAGAAAACTGATTTAAAATTTAAAGAAATACATTTTAATTCCGAGTTATTTGAACTCCTTGATATGAAAGGTGAAGATATGGATATTCTCTATAGTCAATATATAGAATATGCCCCACCGTTTGATCTGCCGACTCTTGTGATGCAACGTCACAACTCGGGAATACTGTATTAATTGGATTTTCGAATCGGACCAAAAAAGTATCTTGCACAACTAGGCCCCACGTGGGACCTGTGTACCCAATTTCAGAAAGATCCATGAAATATTTCCTGAGAATTCACGATAACAATGTTTCAAGGGGAAATTCAAGATGGCCACGTGGCAGCCATATTGGATTTTCGAATCGGACCAAAAAAGGTATCTTGCACAACTGGCCACAAGGGGAATCTGTGTACCAAATTTGAGGAAGATCCACGCAGTACTTCTTGAGAAATCACGATAACAAGGTTTCATGGGGAAATCCAAGATGGCCGCCTTGTGGCCATATTGGATTTTCGATTCGGACCGAAAAAGGTATATTGCAAAACTAGACCTTGGGGAGAATCTGTGTACCAAATCTGAAAAAGATCCATGCAGTACTGAGGAATGACAATAACTAAGTTTCATGAGGAAATCCAAGATGGCTGCCTGGTGGCCATATTGGATTTTCGAATCGGACCAGAAAAGATATCTTGCACAACTAGACCCCAAGAGGAACCTGTGTACCAAATTTGAGAAAGATACATGCAGTAGTTCCTGAGAAATCGCGATAACAAGGTTTCATGGAGAAATCCAAGATGGCTGCCTGGTGGCCATATCAGATTTTCGAATCGGACCAGAAAAGGTATCTTGCTCAACTAGATCCCATGTGGGACCTGTGTACCAAATTTGAGAAAGATCCATGCAGTACATAGTTCCTGAGAAAACGCGATAACAAGGTTTCATGGGGAAATCCAAGATGACTGCCTGGTGGCCATATTGGATTTTCGAATCGGACCAGAAAAGGTTTCTTGCACAGCTAGACCCCAAGGGGAGCCTATGTACCAAATTTAAAAAAGATCCATGCAGTAGTTCCTGAAAAATCGCGGTAACAAGGTTTTATGGGGAAATCCAAGATGGCTGCCTGGTGGCCATATTGGATTTTCGAATCGGACCAGAAAAGGTTTCTTGCACAACTAGACCCCAAGGAACCTGTGTACCAAATTTGAAAAAGATCCATGCAGTAGTTCCTGAGAAATCGCGGTAACAAGAATTATTTACGGACCGACGGATGACGGACGGAGGGACGGACGACGGACGGATGGACGACGGACCACGGACGAAAAGTGATTTGAACAGCCCACCATCTGGTGATGCTGGGCTAATAAAAACCACGCATTTACTAATTTAACTGAGAGAGGGGTCCTTTATTAACTCGAGAACAAAGATTTACTTCTTCACTTTCTTCACATTTTTCTTCTTTCATGAACTGAATGCCAATCAATGTCAAATTGAAATAGAAGAAATTTGTCATGATTCATTCTGTATGTTTCAGTATATGAGTCAGATCAAGACGAAGCAGCAGGAGAAGGATAGGGGAGATTGGAGCTTGATGACAGCAGAACAACAACAGGAGGCTGACTCGTCACTACGGCAACTGGGAATGCTGGCCCGCTATCACAATATGATGGCTAATAACACAATCCACACACTGGAGTTCCTCACTCAGGATATCCACTCACTGTTCACTAATGCCATGATCGTACACAGGATCGCAGGAATGCTCAATTACTTTCTTTTGCATTTGGTAAGATTTTAATCTTTTTATCCCATCAGCTTTTATGTCGCCTGAGATCATGTGGTTGCCCCGTCTTGTCTGGTCATCTGGCTGGATGACGACATTGTTTCTCTCTTGAAGCCGCATATTGCAGCTGGAGACCTCAAATTTGGTATACAGCATTGCGGGGTGGTACACCACAAGCCTATTGAAATAGGGTAATTTTTTATGATTTTTTTCTCGCCTCACGATGTAAAGGGGAGATATTGTGAGGGGGGAAAGAGGATGTCGTCGTCGGTGTTGGTGTCTGTGTCCCCTGCCTGGAAATGATAAGGTTTTTGGTTTAGCAAATTCAAAAAAATTCTAGAAAAATTAGAAAAAAATATTAACAAAAATAAAAAAAATATGGGGGGGGTGGATATGCCACCGGGGGGTACTACCCCTGGCGTGCTCCAATGTTAAAATCCCTATGATAGAGTTTTGCGTTTAGCTGAAGTGCACATGTACATCTGTACACCACAGTTTGCTGCAGTTGTCAGCTGTCATTGAATGATTATGAAACTTTGGACAAGTTTCTTATGATTAGAAGATGTACCTGTGCTATTTAGGAGATGAAATATTAATTTTTGTTCAAATTTTAAGGGTTTTGTCTAAGTAATCTGTCAATAATAATGTACATGTATCACCCAGGATATTCACTCACTGTTCACCAATGCTACGATAGTACACAGGGTAGCAAGATTGCTCAATCCTACATGTGGTAAGATTTTCGTAACCATCTGTATTTCTGGAAGAAGACTTGTCACCCACTAGAGTCCATTGTTGACAGTTGTGTCATTTGTTTAATGTGTCTTCCAAATAATACCTAGTTCTAAGGCAATGCCTTATGATCTCTGTGCAATATTCTATCTATGAAGTTTGGTGTTCCTTTAATCAGGGTCACATATTTAGTAAGAATGTCATGAAACTGTGCGTTTATGGCTATGTGGGGTTGAGTTACAGTGGGTGACCTAGCTAAATGTGCCCCTGTTTTTCCTCACCCGTTTGGGACTGGGCAATACATAGCAAATACCATGAATACCTGATGTGTAAACTTATGTGGTCACTGCCAAAGTTGTAATGTTCCAAAATTGAAAACATGATTTGCTCAAATCTGTAAACATGTCAACCACAAACTACATATCAAAGTGGTATGACAAAAAGCATGAAAGTAGGTGACATAGGTGTGCCTGTACCATGAGGTCTTCATTATTGTCTTCCAGGTGGGACCCAAGCAGAAGAACTTTGTGGTAAAGGATAAGACAGACTACGAATTCAAACCTCAACAGATCGTGTCGGATATCACACAAATCTACCTCAATCTGGGAGATGACGATGGCTTCTGCCGCGCCGTGTCTGGTGATGGGCGGTCATACTCGCCTGACCTCTTCCCTAAAACAATACAAGTCCTACAGAAGATTGGCCGACCCCCACAGGTTATCAGTGACCTACTGGCACTGGAAGAGAAAATCATGGTAACATATGTCTTCTGTTACTTGTGGCTGTTAGAGTGTTTAGAACTACTCTCAGATGTCTAAATGCCACCATAGCCACAGTCAGCATCAGCTTTCAAAAGATTTGCCCCAACCAATTTAAAGCAAATTTTTCACAAAATTTCAACTAAAAAATGGAGGATATTGTTTAATTTCATTTTTTTAAATTTTGAATATTTCTACAAAGTAGTAGCAACAGTTATGTTAATTACATAATTGAATTCCTCAGAACATATGCCTTCATAAAATATATACAGTATTACCCCTCGGACAAATTTTGTCCGAAGGGTATTGTCATCATTGGTATCGTCTGTCTGTCCATCTTTCTGTCAATCTTTGTTGTGGACATGATTTCTCAAGAAGGATTATAGTCAGGCATTGCAAATTCATACCACATATGCATCTGGTAAAGGGTCAGAAGCCTATTGAAAATGACCAAACTTGATATATTTTTATCAAGGTCAAGTTCTAGTATTTGCTGTGTGTTTTGAAGAATTAAAGCTAGGGTCTTCAAATTCATGTTACATTTGCAGCTGGTGATTGACTAGAAGAGGTGATTACTACCATTAAGCTGTGAGTCCCGCCCAGTTGACTGACCTAACTACTGTTTATTATGATATAACGTGAAGAAATATAGCTAGGCTTTTCAAATTAATACATCTGGTGATGTTCCAGAGATGTACTGAAGATGACTGACCTTGACCTATTTTACCCAGGTCTGATTCTATTTAGTCTTGCATTTCATGAATGATTAGATCTACATTGTTAAAATTTGTACCACATATGGCTGAACCTGAAGTCTATGGAATGTCACTGACCTTGACCTATTTTCTAAAAGTCAAATTCTATATGTTAAGTCTTAGATCTCCGAATTCATGTTCCATATGCAATTACGTTATAATAGACAAGAAAACTGTTGAAGAAGACTGAACTTGATCCAAATTTCCAAGATCAAATTACTTGAATTGATCATGAGTTATATAGAAGCGTATATTTGGAGCTAAGAATTTGGTCATACTCTAACAGAACATCAGCACAAAATTTGCTATATATTTCTTATATGAGAGAATGACAGTAAACACCACTAGATCACATTTTTGTTAACCTAGTTGTCAAAGTTCTAAAAATGCATGATCTTATAGTATGCATGATTGTGGAGTTTAGACAACAACTGATAGCCGAGGGGTATTGAGGCCCATTTAGCTATTTTTATTATTGTTACGTTGAAGATTTATTACTACAGAAGACAAATTATCAAGGGGGGGGGGGGAGGAGAGTACAAAACTGCCTCGGTACTGCTTATGTATCCTTAAAGCAGTACAATATCATTTAGGCTTGATATTACATCGATTCTCCCATCTTTCAATCTCCTAAGCAAATTACATAATCATTTCAATATGAAATTCAATGTTATTCAAAAATATTTCAAACCATTTGCCCTTAATTAGCAGCTGAATGGCATATCACATAGATGATCCAATAGTCCTGTTTGATGTAAATATTGATGTCCCTGTTTTACATAGGCGATGGCGGAACGCCAGCAGGAAGAGGAGGACTTGTTAGTCGACGCCCCAAGCGAATTCCTCGATCCTCTCATGGATACGCTAATGAAAGATCCAGTTCTCTTACCAACCTCCAAAAACATCGTGGACAGATCCATTATTGCAAGACATATACTCAGGTGAGACTATTTGCAGTCTGGCTTAATAACTGTGCACAGACTGGCTGAACTGTGGATAGACTAACTATTTATAGAAAGTCTGGCTGGAATATTGACAGACTGGCTAAACTATGTACAGACAGGCCGAACTGTGGACATAATGGTTGATTGTAGACATTCTGGCTGGAATATGGACAGAATGACAGAATTATGGACAGATTAACTGATTATAGACAGTCTGGCTGGAATATGGACAAACTGACAGAACTATGGACAGATTAACTGATTATGGACAGTCTGGCTGGAATATGGACAGACAGGCTAACTATTTACAGACAGGCTGAACTGTGGATATACTGGTTGATTGTAGACATTCTGGCTGGAATATGGACAGAATGACAGAATTATGGACAGATTACCTGATTATAGACAGTCTGGCTGGAATATGGACAAACTGACAGAACTATATATAATGGACAGACTAACTGATCATAGACAGTCTGGCTGGAATATGAACAGACTGACAGAACTATATATAATGGACAGACTAACTGATCATAGACAGTCTGGATGGAATATGGACAGACTGACAGAACTATGGACAGACTAACTGATTATAGACAATCTGGCTGGAATATGGACAGACTTTACAGAATTATGGACAGACTAAACTGATCATAGACAGTCTGGCTGGAATATGGACTGACTGGCTGGTAAAAGACAGGTTGATTATAGACATTCTGGCTGAGCTATGGACAGACTGACTGAAATATGGACAGAGTAGCTGATTATAGAGTAGACAGTCTGACTGCGATATGGACAGACTGGCTGAAGTATGCACATATGGGCTGAGCTATGGACATATTGACTGAACTATAGACTAGATGATTACAGACAAACTCGCTGAAATATGGACAGACTAGTTGGAAAATGGGGAGGAGATTTAGCCAGCCAGCCATCTTGGATTTTCAGCAGTTGGATCTGGTCTGGACAATAACTGGTGCTGCTGGCGGGGGACATGGACCTTTGGTCGATTTATTTTCATATTTAGTTCATACATGTGGATAATGATGCTAACAAACTGAAATGAATCCAACTGTGGTGCTATTAAAGGGAGGTAATCTTTATTGGTATGTTTTGTATAGATCTGTTGGATTTGCTTCCCTTTGGTCATATTGAGGACATCCACTGCAGAGTTACACAAACCAAACATGGAACAATAAGCATGGTACACAGCCAAACTTTCACCAGCCATTTCCAGCTGGTTACCATCGCCAACCAGTAGCCTACTGTGCAGTCCACAACTGAATGTAACTGGCAGGAAAGGTCCCCTTACAGTACTGTGCATTTTAAAATGAACCAGTACATGTAACTGGGTGCTTACTGGCAGGTACTGTTCAGTTACCATACAGTACTGCACGGTTACCGTCTGGCTACTGACAGGTTATTCACCTGCTGGTTACCTGTAGTTTCCGACCAGTTACCATACAGTAACTATCTGGTAACCGTCCAGTTGCCAACTGAATGTTACTGTCCAGTCACCCACCGGATGGTAACCAGTGGATACTAACTGTGCGGTTACTGCACAGTAAACCTGCTGGTAACAGGACCTTTCCTGCCAGTATTGTTCAGTTGTGAACCGCACAGTACTGGCTGGTGAATATTTCACTGTGTAGTAATAGGTTATTATGTCATAATATTGACCTCTCTGGTTGTTGATTGCAGTGACCAGACGGACCCATTTAACAGACAGCCTCTCAGTATGGACATGGTCATTCCACAGACGGAACTGAAGGAGCGTATCCAAGCCTGGATTGAAAGCAGGAGGAAGAAATAACATCTCAGCCATTATTACATTAGCAGGTTAGGGCCATCCCACTCTCTAAAATGGAGGTAAAAAAGGTCGTTTTTGCTCAATAACTTTTGATTTCTTCTTAACCAATGCATCAAAATTTCAGGCGCATTGATTTATGTATTGTTCCATGTCATAAAATTAATTTGCCATGTGAAGAACCAGCCATTGTTATTTAAACAGCACGAAGGATGTTTGGCCTATTATTATGCGAATTAGATAGATGACAATTTATTTTTTTACGACCATTTAATGCGGATAGATATGTCTGTATGCGCCTCAAGAGGATTTTGTTGAATTCATTATGTGAACTGATTTATTGAGCGAAAACAACCCTTTTTACCTCCATTTTAGAGAGCGGGATTCCCCTAACCTGATTAGGAGTACACTGGTTCCTGGGTATACGGTAATCCCTCTATTAATTCTATCACCTCCACTTTCGGGGACAGAATTCAATAAGCTGTTCTAATGAATTTGGTCACTCACTAAAATCGTTGAAATAACAAAGAAATATGGATTACATATTTGCATGATTTTGGACCATTTTGTCAAGTTTTATCAGCCCCCAGATTTAATGGTTGAAAATTTCACTTCCTTTGATTGAATTATTGGAGGGATTACCATGCAGCTTAGCAATACACCACTGACAGGATTTGTTATTTTGTGGATTGATAATTTGCAAGATTTGAGGTAAACCAGGATTTGATATGAGAGAGGTCTTGGTTATCTTCTCAGATCTGTTATGGTAACAGTACAGTACTGCCATTGTTGGTGATTGTCATGTTTGTGTATAATATTGTCATGTTTGTGTATAATATTGTCAGTGCGGTAAATCCCTCTAATTCTTCAATCACAGAAAATGAATTTTCCCACCATAAAATCTGGGGGTGATCAAATTTATTACAACAGAAAGTTGAATAAACCTTCAAAATCATGCATTTAATACATTGTTTCTTGGTTATTACCCCTCGGCCATTTTGGCCTCGGGGTATTGTCGTTGCCATGTACGTCCGTCCGTACGTCCGTCCGTCCGTCCGTCCGTCCGTCCGTTAATGCATTTTAGGCAAAACCGCTTGAGATACAACCACCAAATTTTCAACACTTATTTATCTAGTGCTAAGTCAGACGCCTATTGAAAGTGGCTTCCCTCGGCCCATATTTTACAGAGTTCTGCCCCTTTACAGATTTATTAATTTCTATTTCTGTCCTATATGCCTGAATGTAACCAACTATATCTGCAGAACTGTTCGGTATAGTTACTATATTTTGGAAACTTATTTATATTGTTGTATTCTACAAGCCAACAAAGGATTACTCGCCTCGGCTTATGGAGTTATGCCCCTTTCGGATGTAATAATCTCCGATTTTGTTATCTGTAGTTGAATATACAAGTTATATCTGCAGATCCGTGTTCGGTACAGCTTATTTGTCTCGGTTCTTATTTTACAGTAGTGCTAAGTCAGACGCCTATCGAAAGTGGCTCCCCTCGGCCCATACTTTACAGAGTTATGCCCCTTTACTGATTTATTAATTTCTATTTCTGTCCTATATGCCTGAATGTAACCAACTATATCTGCAGAACTGTGTTCGGTATAGCTACTATATTTTGGAAACTTATTTATATTGTTGTATTCTACAAGCCAACAAAGGATAACTCGCCTCGGCTTATGGAGTTATGCCCCTTTCGGATGTAATAATCTCCAATTTTGTTATCTGTAGCTGAATGTACAAGTTAAATCTGCAGATCCATGTTCAGTACAGCTTATTCGTTTCGGTTCTTATTTTACAGAGTGCTAAGTCAGACGCCTATCGAAAGTGGCTCTCCTCGACCCATATTTTACAGAGTTATGCCCCTTTACAGATATATAATTTTCTATTTCTGTCCTATATGCCTGAATGAACTACCCGTATATCTTGATCATCCCACATAGAACTATCTCTTCCCCAATTCACACTACACATGGGTCACAATCACTTGGGGAAAGCCGAGGGGTTTTGATTAGATCAATCTCATGTTTCAATTCCCATGGGGCTTCCGGGGATTGACCTGGGGTGTCGTTGTCCACAATCCAGGTCATGATGAGAATAGGCCTCAGCCCTCTAGAGAGCTAGTCGTAAGAGGCGACTAACTGGAGCACCTGTGGGGTTCCCGGGTGTAGAAAGGAATAGGACCCTACCCGTGTGGTTTCCGGCTGTGAAAAGGAATAGGAACCAAACGTCGTGATATGACTGAAATAGTGTTGGAAGCGACGTTAAATTTTATTCACTCACTCGTTATTTCAATGATTTTACAGGGTAATCAATTTTAGTAGAACCACTGATTGAATTTTGTCCCCAAAATTGAGGGTGATGATTGAATGTTGATGGAGTGATTGAATTATTAGACGGGTTACTGTATTTCTATACCCTGATTATATGCTTTATAACAAGAGACCAGTGTACATGTAGGATAGGTCTGTTATGTTCCATTTTTTAACAGTGTATATACCTGTATATACAGTTGTACAGCTATTGAGTGTACCATATATATATGTTCATAGAGTGAGCGTTTAACTGTACAGTATACGTACATGTACATATTGTATATTTGTTCTGTTTTAAGAATAATGCAAGCCATTATTATGAGTATTATCACTGTAAGGCCATACAAATTAATAAAATGTTTCCCAGCTGCTGCCGCACCCATGTTTTAACCCCGTCAAACCCTTGTTTTTACAATTTTTTACTCCCACAAACTGTTGCTGCATTGATCTCAAACTGCCACTCGATCATTCCACCACTCCATTGCTCATTGTTTACATATTGGCTGTAAATCCTGTTAAATACCTGACAGAATGAATGATCAAATGAAACATAGTATTTTCAAGTAATTTCTTTGCCTCCAAGTTGAAATATTTATTTCAAAATATGGATGAAAAAAAACACACACACACACCTGCCCCACAAAAACAAAAATGAAAATTTTCCAGGGAACGTATCTAAGAAACATTAATAAAATTAATTTTGTATGGTCTAAATGGTGTTTTAATGTTATGGATTATGTATCCAGAGTGAATGTTTATGGTCAGTGATCATGGTGATATAGGAATTATATTACACGATATACAGTCAAAACAAGATCACATCTCAAAGTGGAGACGTTCCAAATCTAGAATACAGGTTAATTGGAGGCTCCTATTTTAGAATAGAGATGATATATGGTGAAAACTAAATCTCAGAGATTATTGATATGTGAATGTATAGGGTGTGTGATAATTGCCAATGCCATTGTCTTGTCAGATGTAAAAAGTAAGGTAAATATAGCTGCATAATATCAGAATAAAGCGAGATAAAAAGTAAAATTAGCATTGAAAATGATGTTATACGTAATTGTGAGATCTGAACAGTAACATAAGCACACAGGTTTGTTATTCTGGAATCCATTCTGTGAGACTTCATTGTACCACAGGGAAATCTGTTTAAACTGACCATCCTTCGGACCAGATTATAGTGTTGGTTTTGACAGGGTTCTGGTTGATCAAGGTTCAAATACTTCAAATTCAAGTACATGTATTGTCACTATGGATAATGTCAGTATTTAGAGGCTGGTCAGTTTACACAGGTGTCAGTTTTCACAAGTTTCACTGTATGTACAACCAGTACCCATGTAGATATCTTTCATGTATACATGTGCATGTCTTCCTGTTTGTTCTGTCGTCATTTAGTTCTAGCATAATAAAGGAAATATAGCCTTTGGGTTATAAAGGTAACCACTGGGTCACTATATGCAAAATGGCTACTGCATAACCAAGCAAGTAATACCCTCAATTCTGATAATATGTTATCCCTTTCTTAATCATGCACATTATGTGATTGTGCATCCATGTCAACTACATAACAGATGTTTAGTTATCCTGAAATCTGACATTGCTAAGGCTCAATAATATGAATATTATTTATTCATTTGTTTATCATCACCGCCCTCTCCCAATTTTGCCTAAACCGAAGATTTGTTTTATTATATTTTTCGATCTGCCATGTCTAGGACAAGTTTCTTTATCAGCGTTTATTTTCCACGCATTAAAAGAGCTAAAACATGCTACTAAAAAAGGTTGTTCAAGCTTGAAAACCAATTACAGAGAATAGAATCACATATTTATTTTATTCAATAAACAGTTCTCCCATCGGCTTGTTTCAATGCATATTTTTTATAGAATTCCTTGTTCCCAACTTAAAATAGGAATAAAATTAGAAAATGCCTGCCCGTTCCCCCTTTCCTGGGGTGTAGGTGATGATAAATGAAGCATTAAGTTTTATACACCTTATGTAGCAAGACATTAAGCCATATACATGTATGTAACACGCAAACCAAATAAGCTCTAATTTGGTGTGTTGCTTACATAATAGGACTTCACACGATGGTACACCCGCACTGTGTCCCTTCTGACTGGGACCCTCAGTGGCCGAGTGGTCTAAGGCTTTTTTGTGGTGATCGCTAGCCACCACTGAGCCCCTGGCCAGCTTGGGTTCGAGCTCTGCTGATGCTTGTGCGAAAGTTTGGCAGTCGCATGAACCTGTCGAAGTAGATACTTCATGTAGGAAGCTATTGTCCGAGTCTTTGTGCAGCTGAAAAGGCTCCAGTCTAGACACATTGTTGTCCCGAGACTTGGCTGTTGATTTTGAATCGTGATTGTCTCGGGAGCTACATGAAGTATGAAGCCATGCCGACAGGTAGTGGTTTTCTCTGGATACTACAGCTTCTTTCACCATTCAAACTGGCTATCACTATATCAGTGTGACATTAAACCAGATCCCCTCCTCCCTTCTGGCTGTGCTGGTCGAGTGATCTTGTATTGACGATTTATTCAATGTCCTGTTACACTGAGCCATGTTGATTAGCAGGGAAGTTGAATCTGTTAATTCAAGTTAATCATTTAACAAAGAGAAACCAATAGCACCAACAGGTGCAATGGGACGCAATTCACGTAGTGGTTCATTCATTCTCTCTCTTCCAGATCTCTTTAACATGAGGCAGAGTTTATAACTATTAATAACTGGTGTGATAATAGTCGTCGATCAAATTATCTTACTGTTCCAAGGAAGGACCATTATGCTTACATTTATGAAAATTTTGCCATCCTCAGGCATGTCAGGCCGAAAATTGACTGAAAAATTGACTGAAAATATGGTCTAGGCTCAAGAGATAGAGAAGAAAGAGAATGAACGTATTGCTATGTAAACACTGTCTATTGCTATGTAAATATTGTCTCAGTGCACCGGGACTATTAACTTCAATTGTGCAAGTGGAGGATTGCATTCTTTCAATTCCCACTTCTTGCTTAGTTACCATGGTTAGCATTGATTATGCCCCCCCTCTAACTAGAGGGGGGGCATATAGCGATCGCTTTGTCCGTCCGTCCGTCTGTCTGTCGGAGCGTCTGTCCGTCCGAATTTCTTGTCCGAGCAATATCTCGGTTAATATTTGATGGACAGGATTGAAACTTGCATGGAATGTGGCTAGTGCCTCGTAGATGTGCAGCGTTGAGTTTTTTCCGAGTTCCGGTATAATTTTCAAGAGTTATGGCCCTTTTTCTGAAATCTCTGTGAATGGGACTTGTCCGGGCTGGATCTTGGTTAATATTGTATGGACAAGTATGAAATTTGCATGATATGTGGTCAGTGCCCCACAGTTGTGCAGCGTAAAGTTTCTTCACGTTTCGCTTATATTTTCAAGAGTTATGGCCCTTTGTTCCTGAATTCTTCGTGAATTGGGACTTGTCCGGGCTGGATCTCGGTTAATATTGTATGGACAATTATGAAATTTGCAGGATATGTTGTCAGTGCCCTGTAGTTGTGCAGCGTGAAGTTTCTCCGCGTTTCACATATATTTTCAAGAGTTATGGCCCTTTTTTCTTCAAATTTGTGTGAATTGGGACTTGTCCGGGCTGGATCTCGGTTAATATTGTATGGATAATTATGAAATTTGCAGGATATGTGGTCAGTGCCCTGTAGTTGTGCAGCGTGAAGTTTCTCCACATTTCGCGTATATTTTCAACAGTTATGGCCCTTTTTTCTTCAAATCTTTGAGACATGTAGGGCTGGATCTCGGTTAATATTGTATGGACAAGTATGAAATTTGCATGATATGTGGTCAGTGACCCATTGGTGTGCAGCGTGAAGTTTCTCTGCTTTCGGTTATATTTTCAAGAGTTATGGCCCTTTGTTTATCAAAACTAAAGTGAATGGGATATATTCATTTGTCCAGGCTGGATCTCAGTCCATAACCGATTTGGACCAGAAAAATGGCTATATTATATATTATCCTACATTCCAAAGCAGACAACATAGGTCCTGAAGTTAAAGTATGAAGTTGCCCCAAAAAGAGTGAATTGGGTGCAAAATTCAAAGTTCACTGATCGCTTCATAATTTCACCACAATATACTCCCAAGGAATGTAGGTCTCATAACCAGGTCACATTTTCGGATTTGGCGAAAGCCCTGGCGACCATCTTGCATCGAAACATCGTATTATCACTTGTTGGCTGATACTTGGAATATGTATTATGTGAGGCATGGCAAAAAAAGTGACAGAAACAGAATTTTTATAATTATCCAAATTAGTCCTCCACCAACCAATAAACAACAGAACAATGGCGGGGCAGTGTCGGATTAAAGCGGAAGGGGGGGGGGGGGGCATACAATTGAGCAATCTCTGATTGCTTCCTTCCTGTGTTACATCCTCATATTAAAAGACGTCAAATGTTGTTCAGTTATTTTATTGGTTATATTTTTTTATGCACATCTGTACGACATATCATGTAAAGGTATTATCCATTCAGTTACACGGAGGTTCAATGGAGACAAGTAACTGCATCTTCGTATGCATGACATACTGATTTGAAATTGCATGTTATTCTGTCACTTCGTGCTCACTGATGCTGTTGTTTGAATGCCTGTCTGTACACTTGCCTTGCTGGACAACAATACACCGACATTGATGACTAAAAGGTATGGTAAATCCGTCAATGATTCATTCACAAGACGTGAAATTTCCCACCATAAAATCTGGGGGTGGTCAAATTTATATTAGCACGAGACGTTGACAAAATGGTTCAAAATCATGCATGTAATCCATCATTTCTTTGTTATTTCAATGATTCTAGAGGCTGCATGATCAATTTCATTAGAACCACCTGTTGAATTTTGTCCCCGAAATTGGGGGTGATTGAATTTTGATAGGGAGATTGAATTATTAGAGAGGTTAATCCAGTCTTTGATTACCTTTTATTTAGTTGACCTTTCTGAAAGAGTAATCAAGGACTTGCTGACATTAGACATTCTTTCATTGTCTGAATTGTATGGGTATACAATCTGATGCTATGAGAATGCCAATAGATAAAAAGGAATCATTTTGTTTCATAAGGCCGCTGATAATTAATGATTCATTTCCCGTAACCAGCCCTCATCTATATTTTGAGGGCAAATAATTAAAATCCATGAGGGATTTACATTTTCATGAGTAAAACTTGCTCGGTGTCTTCATATTTGTATACAATTGGTTTGCAAGTTAATAATAATTAATAATTATTGCACTCAGCATGTGTATTTTTACAAGCAAGGTTACGAGAAATAAACGATTACAAGTGGCCTAAATGAAGTATTTCTTTAAAAGATGGTGAAAAAAGAGACAGGCATATGAAACAACTAAATATAATTAATCGACATTCAATTTGAGTATGAAGCCTCAATCGTATTTATGTGCAATATGGGTTAAATTGTGATAGATATGGCAATACATGTGAGAGCGGGCACCAGATGTTTTGAATAAAGGGGATATTGGAATCTATCGTCTGCTGTTTTTATTGCAATTCTATTCCGCTCGGGGTTTCTCCGTTCAGACTATAGCCTAATCATACTGCGATCAGTTTTATGAATCCTTGATACATTACGAAGATATTTCAGTGGAATATAATGATACAATTTTTTTTTCTCAGTAATATACATGTCCTGAATTTTGCTGGATACTGGATGTCCTCATTAGTGGAACACCATGAACAGATGAATAATGGCGGGGGAGATTCCCTATCATTTTTGTTATGAGACTTTTGACATCGATATAAAATAATAATGATTATGCTTCAAAGTAAATTTGATAGGCAAATGAGTTTTGATGATGTCACGAAGTGAACCAAAGACAAATAATGTTGTAAACAAGGCAATTTTTATGGATAACTCATCTATTGCTGTGGAGCTGTTCTTTCATTGGAGATACTTCTAACCCTTTCATAGCTCAAATCACATTTAACTTTTAAATTTATGCATAAAATTGCCTTGTGTCAGAAGTTTTAAAATACTTTTGCTTGTGTACAAAGGTAGACTTTTAAATGCCCTTCAGAGATAGTAGTCTACAAAGTGCAGATCTAGTTCTATTTGAGGGGGGAGTGACAAGCGCCAAAGAGGGGCATTGGATGGAACATCCTCTCTCCAGCATCACAGATTCGACCTCTATTGAATTCATCATCTCCAATTCTGGATTTAGCCCATATGAAATTGTACATGAATGCCAAGATCGTCAATGGCGATGGCTCAAATCTTGAGGAAGATTCCCTGGTGGGTACAGTCAATATCTGGTCACATCCGGGTCACATTTTTTACACAGTAAAACTCACCTTACTGACATATGCGTTCATGTGCAAACACGAATTAACAAGTGAAGAAATTAAAACAATAGCACAGTTCTTCCCGCCATAACCCGGACGCCCGCACTGAACACACAATTGATCTACACTTCTTTACTTAGCCAGCCAGCTGTAAAGATCATGTGTCAAAGCTCCAGTGTTTAACGGAAGGATTTTACCTTTAACAACGACTGGAAACATCATCTACAAGACTACAAGCCATAAGAGATCTGTTGGGAAGTATTCTTGATAGTATTTAACGATAAACAAATAATGGCCTCAATGTTCTGTAGCGTCTGAGGGAAGTCCAAAACAACGACTGATTTGCATTCAGTTTGTCTTGCTTGTCGCAGCCATGTTTGTGATAGTAACCATGGATGCCAGGAGTGTCAACAGTGGCCCGATGATTTATTTGAAAGTTTAACGACCGGGTCTGATGCGGGTTCCCTACCCCCTGGTTTAGTGTCACAGGCTAGTAATATGACTCCGTCCTCCAATTTTATCGTAAATGAGACGGCGAAGAAGACTGCATCGATTGGCAGTCCATGGGCGGGCCCTTTACGTTCTTAAAGGCCCATCGCCGAGACTATAGTGTTATTGTTTCTGATTTATCTACAGGCAAGAAGAAACTGGTCAAAGTATTGGGTTCCATCCTAGACGAGGGTATGGGAGAGTTTACTGATGTCACCGTGGAATTAGAGCATTTCCACAAAGTGGATGCTCTTATGTTTTCATGAGAAACGGCTCCGCCGGATCCGCCGCCGCAACTTTAAACGTGAATATCTCTGAAACCGTTAAATATTTTCGGGTCAGACTTTGTGTGCTATCTCCTTAGGCCTGGGAAATTTGTCTGGTATTGTTTTGATAGCCGCTGCTCACCACCAGGTGGCATTGTAGTCAGAGCATAGGTGAACCTTTCTGTGACGATTTCGTCTGAACGGCTTGTCCGATTTCTTTGAAATTTTATTACAATGGTCTTGAATGATAGGCAATGTGCTGAAAAGGTTTTGGTGTTGCTGGCCTAACTTTTAAGGCAAGTTTTTTGCATCTTAAAAAAAAAAGTTTTTCGTGAAATGAAAATTTAGCAATTCGCTTGGAGAAATATTTAAAAACTGTTCTATTCTAGGCTGCCGAGCATAAATATAGGATTGCTGACATGATAATTCCCTTTCAGTGGGAACCAAATTACCATTCAAATGAAAAATCTCAATTATCTGACTTAACATCAAAACCTTCTTAACCATTATCATGATTAATTTTTTTTCCATTGAACTCTTATGTGCCTTCTCCCTAGGGCTTTAGATTTCACCTGCTTGTTTTTCGTGGTATTTGGTCATCATTAGGTGGCACTATAGACTTGAATTCAGGTAAACATATGTAACATGATATCTTCTAAACAACTTGTTTGATTTCCATGAAATTTGGGTATACTGATCTTGCAAGACAGGCAAAGGACTGACAAGATTCTGGTGGTGTTGGCGAAAACATGGAGGCACGTTTTTGCATCTCAAAATAAGATTTTTTCCACAAAAATGGAAATTTACTTCTTCGAATCAAGAAAAAGTAATTCTAATTTGCCTAACATGAATATAACATTCCCAGTGTTATAACTCACATCACTTGTAAGCCAAATGGCCATTTTTCTTAATACCTGAAATTCTCAGGACTTAGTCCAATACCTACATTCCCAGGCCAGATCTGGGGATTTTGCTTCATCATGTAGCTTTGTGATATTTGCTCATCATTGGGTAGCACTGCAGACAGTAGACTTGTACAGCACAATTTATTGGCTCTTCTTGAAGTTTATTATTGTGATCTTGTTAGACAGACGAAGGATTTTGAAGAATTGACCTCCTATATGGATTTCATAATGCATTCTTTTTTACAATTCATAATTTAATTAACATTATAGTTTAAAAATGGATTGAAAGGACATTGGTGCTGCTAACACTGGCATATATGTGGCAGTGGGGGTTTTTACAGCTAAATATAAATAAGTCCAGGTTAAATCAGACCCTGCTTACACACAAAAATGCTAAAATGTGGTCAGAGAAAACAACCTGCCATCAGTCTGGTGTGATACTGTATGAAGAAGTGCAAGGATTTAAGACAGTTGAAATCAGCTAGGCCTACCTAGTGTATGCCCGTTTGTTGTTCATTCAAGTGATTAATCTGAAGTGGTTGACTTATTGCATAATGCACTTAACATAAGGGGACTAGTGCTTGTGTCAACAAAGTAAACAGAATCAGTGCTTCTTCTCTCTCCAATACTGATAATAATAATCTGATCCTATTTGAACAGTGGTATGGTTATCCCAATAACAAGTTTAGTGTCCAGTGACTTTGAAGAGCTTGGCTTCCAGATGTCTGGAGAAGCATTCTGGCCAATTTTCGATCAGTAAAATCACAAATTATCACTTCATTAATGCTCATTTGTTTTTAGCCCACCATCACCAGATGGTGGGCTGTTCAAATCACTTTTCGTCCGTGGTCCGTCGTCTGTCAGTTCTTGCATTTGATACCTTAAGTGGTCATTCATGCGTATAAGGACGTCTTAAGTGGTTTTTAGCCCACCAATCGCTTTTCGTCTGTGGTCCGTCGTCCGTCGTCCGTCCGTCCGTAAACAATTCTTGTTATCGCGATTTCTCAGGAACTACTGCATGGATCTTTCTCAAATTTGGTATAAAGGTTCCCCTTGGGGTCTAGTTGTGCAAGAAACCTTTTTTGGTCCGATTCGAAAATCCAATATGGCCACCAGGCAGCCATCTTGGATTTCCTCATGAAACCCTGTTATCGCGATTTCTCGGGAACTACTGCGTGGATCTGTCTCAAATTTGGTACACAGGTTCCCCTTGGGGTCTAGTTGTGCAAGAAACCTTTTTTGGTCCGATTCGAAAATCCAATATGGCCACCAGGCAGCCATCTTGGATTTCTCCATGAAACCTTGTTATCGCGATTTCTCAGGAACTACCTTATGGATCTTTCTCAAATTTGGTACACAGGTTCCCCTTGGGGTATAGTTGTGCAAGAAACCTTTTTTGGTCCGATTCTAAAATCCAATATGGCCACCAGGCAGCCATCTTGGATTTCTCCATGAAACCTTGTTATCGCGATTTCTCAGGAACTACTCCATGGATCTTTCTCAAATTTGGTACACAGGTTTCCCTTGGGGTCTAGTTGTGCTAGAAACCTTTTTTGGTCCGATTCGAAAATCCAATATGGCCACCAGGCAGCCATCTTGGATTTCCCCATGAAACCTTGTTATCGCGATTTCTCAGGAACTACTGCATGGATGTTTCTCAAATTTGTTACGCAGGTTCCCCTTGGGGTCTAGTTGTGCAAGAAACCTTTTTTGGTCCGATTCGAAAATCCAATATGGCCACCAGGCAGCCATCTTGGATTTCCCCATGAAACCTTGTTATCGCGATTTCTCAGGAACTACTGCATGGATCTTTCTCAAATTTGGTAAACAGGTTCCCCTTAGGGTCTAGTTGTGCAAGATACCTTTTCTGGTCCGATTCGAAAATCCAATATGGCCACCAGGCAGCCATCTTGGATTTCCCCATGAAACTTTGTCATTTCTCAGGAGTGAAGTACTGTATGGATCTTTCTCAAATTTGGTACACAGGTTCCCCTTGGGGTCTAGTTGTGCAAGATACCTTTTTCGGTCCGAATCGAAAATCCAATGTGGCCACAAGGCAGCCATCTTGAATTTCTCCATGAAACCTTGTTATCGCGATTTCTCAGGAACTACTGCATGGATCTTTCTAATATTTGGTACACAGGTTCCCCTTGGGGTCTAGTTGTGCAAGATACCTTTTTCGGTCCGATTCGAAAAACCAATATGGCCACCAGGCAGCCATATTGGATTTCCCCATGAACCCTTGTTATTGCGATTTCTCAGGAACAACTGCATGGATCTTTCTCAAATTTGGTACACAGGTTCCCCTTGGGATCTAGTTGTGCAAGATACCTTTCCTGGTACGATTTGAAAATCCAGTATGACCACCAGGCAGTCATCTATTTCCCCATGAAACTTTATCGTCATTTTTCAGGAACTACTGCATGGATCTTTCTCAACTTTGGTACACAGGTTCCCCTTAGGGTCTCGATATGCAAGATGCCTTTTTCGTTCCGAATCGAAAATCCAATATGGTCACCAGGCGGCCATCTTAGACCTCCCCATGAAATTTTTTTATCATGATTTCTCAGAAAGTACTGCCTGGATCTTTCTCAAATTTGATCCACAGGTTCAATTGTGCAAGATACCTTTTCTGGTCCGATTCCAAAATCCAATATGGCCACAAGGCGGCCATCTTGAATTTCCCCTTGAAACATTGTTACCGTGAATTCTCAGGAAATATTTTGTGGATCTATCTGAATTTTGGTACACAGGTCCCACATGGGGCCTAGTAGTGCAAGATACCTTTTTTGGTCCGATTCGAAAATCCAAGTTACGCTTCAAATTAATTCGGTATTCTCGAGTTGTGACGTTGCATCACAAGAGTCGGTGGATCAAACGGTGGGGCATATTCTATATATTGACTATAGAGAATATCCATACCTTCACCTTCCATATCAAGGAGTTCAAATAATTCGGAATTAAAATGTATTTCTTCAAATTTTAAATCAGCTTTCTTTAGTCCATGCAGTAGCAAGTGAACTGCTCCACCCTTTCGTCTGCCGGCGGATCGGCTACATGAAGGGACGTCACTCTTGTGACTCAATGTCACAACTCGACAACTGTAGACTAGTGCATGTTTCGATCCAAGGGAGATAATCAGGATTCAGGCACTTTCGAAGTTTCAACATTACTGCGCGGACCGGATCCCTTCAGTATTAAGTAGTGTACCATCGTACTATTTTCGAGCATGGTATCTTAAAAGAGATATCTCAAAATAGCCGTATAAACAGAACAGAATTAGCATTCGTTCCTAATTATAAAATCTTAAGTATGTTTCATAGCTCATGCCAAATTGTCAAAGAGATTGGTCTTCGCTTCCAGTACCCAATGATGACGTGCAAAAAAATAAATAAAAAAAATACTACGAAACAAAGGCGAATAATCCTCCGTACACGTACATTCACTTTCAGACTAACTTTGCTCATTTCTCTTGTATTATAACAACCGACATAAGTACAGTTTCTAGAAATCTTGAAACTCCGGAAACTTAGATTATATCTTGGTGTTTTTCAGTGGCCTTTTCCGATCCTTCTCGCTCAGATTCGAAATTCTGTAAACAAAATTACAAATCAATCGTTTGTTCTTAGTAACAATGGACAAAAAGATCCTCTAGTCATTAGCTTACAATTATTGGACAATGGTGGGCGCCAAGATCCTTCAGGATCTCTCGTTTCTTCTAAAGTGGTTAACCTCCTAAGAATGCCTTGTGCAATTCTCTACAATCCTGTCTAAAATGATGGATATTCTCTATAAGAAACGATTTTAAAAATGTCATTTCTCTATAAGAAACGATTTTAAAACAGCGTTTTTTTCTTGGTGTTTTTGAACTAAACATCCATCTTTGGGATAATTGTGCAACATTGCAGCCAACTTTCAACAATGTTTCGTTACAATGTTGCACAATTGTAACCACTTGAGGTTCGAATGTGGGTACCAGCATCAGTCCGTCTGTCCGTAAACAATTCTTGTTATCGCGATTTCTCAGGAACTACTGCATGGATCTTTCTCAAATTTGGTACACAGGTTCCCCTTGGGGTCTAGTTGTGCAAGATACCTCTTATGATCCGATTCGAAAATCCAATATGGCCACAAGGCGGCCATCTTGGATTTCCCCATGAAACCTTGTTATCGCGATTTCTCAGGAACTACTGCATGGATCCTTCTCAAATTTGGTACACAGCTTCCCCTTGGGGTGTAGTTGTGCAAGATACCTTTTCTGGTCTCATTCGAAAATCCAATATGGCCACAAGGTGGCCATCTTGGATTTCCCCATGAAACCTTTTTATCGCGATTTCTCAGGAACTATTTCATGGATCTTTCTCAAATTTGGTACACAGGTTCCCCTTGGGGTCTAGTTGTGCAAGCTACCTTTTCTGGTCCGATTCAAAAATCCAATATGGCCACAAGGTGGCCATCTTGGATTTCCCTATGAAAGCTTGTTATCGCGATTTCTCGGTAAATACTGCATGGATCTTTCTCAAATTCGGTACACAGATTCCCCTTGGGGTCTAGTTGTGCAAGATACCTTTTCTGGTCCGATTCGAAAATCCAATATGGCCACCAGGCAGCCATCTTGGATTTCCTCATGAAAATTTGTTATTGTCATTTCTCAGGAACTATTGCATGGATCTTTCTCAAATTTGGTACACAGGTTCCCCTTGGGGTCTAGTTGTGCAAGATACCTTTTTCGGTCCGAATCGAAAATCCAATGTGGCCACAAGGCAGCCATCTTGAATTTCTCCATGAAACCTTGTTATCGCGATTTCTCAGGAACTACTGCATGGATCTTTCTAATATTTGGTACACTGTCAGGTTCCCCTTGGGGTCTAGTTGTGCAAGATACCTTTTTCGGTCCGATTCGAAAAACCAATATGGCCACCAGGCAGCCATATTGGATTTCCCCATGAACCCTTGTTATTGCGATTTCTCAGGAACAACTGCATGGATCTTTCTCAAATTTGGTACACAGGTTCCCCTTGGGATCTAGTTGTGCAAGATACCTTTCCTGGTACGATTTGAAAATCCAGTATGACCACCAGGCAGCCATCTATTTCCCCATGAAACTTTATCGTCATTTCTCAGGAACTACTGCATGGATCTTTCTCAATTTTGGTACACAGGTTCCCCTTAGGGTCTCGATATGCAAGATGCCTTTTTCGGTCCGAATCGAAAATCCAATATGGTCACCAGGCGGCCATCTTAGACTTCCCCATGAAATTTTTTTATCATGATTTCTCAGGAAGTACTGCCTGGATCTTTCTCAAATTTGATACACAGGTTCAATTGTGCAAGATACCTTTTCTGGTCCGATTCCAAAATCCAATATGGCCACAAGGCGGCCATCTTGAATTTCCCCTTGAAACATTGTTACCGTGAATTCTCAGGAAATATTTCATGGATCTTTCTGAAATTTGGTACACAGGGCCCACATGGGGCCTAGTAGTGCAAGATACGTTTTTTGGTCCGATTCGAAAATCCAAGTTACGCTTCAAATTAATTCGGTATTCTCGAGTTGTGACGTTGCATCACAAGAGTCGGCGGATCAAACGGTGGGGCATATTCTATATATTGACTATAGAGAATATCCATACCTTCACCTTCCATATCAAGGAGTTCAAATAATTCGGAATTAAAATGTATTTCTTCAAATTTTAAATCCGCTTTCTTTAGTCCATGCAGTAGCAAGTGAACTGCTCCACCCTTTCGTCTGCCGGCGGATCGGCTACATGAAGGGACGTCACTCTTGTGACTCAATGTCACAACTCGACAACTGTAGACTAGTGCATGTTTCGATCCAAGGGAGATAATCAGGATTCAGGCACTTTCGAAGTTTCAACATTACTGCGCGGACCGGATCCCTTCAGTATTAAGTAGTGTACCATCGTACTATTTTCGAGCATGGTATCTTAAAAGAGATATCTCAAAATAGCCGTATAAACAGAACAGAATTAGCATTCGTTCCTAATTATAAAATCTTAAGTATGTTTCATAGCTCATGCCAAATTGTCAAAGAGATTGGTCTTCGCTTCCAGTACCCAATGATGACGTGCAAAAAAATAAATAAAAAAAATACTACGAAACAAAGGCGAATAATCCTCCGTACACGTACATTCACTTTCAGACTAACTTTGCTCATTTCTCTTGTATTATAACAACCGACATAAGTACAGTTTCTAGAAATCTTGAAACTCCGGAAACTTAGATTATATCTTGGTGTTTTTCAGTGGCCTTTTCCGATCCTTCTCGCTCAGATTCGAAATTCTGTAAACAAAATTACAAATCAATCGTTTGTTCTTAGTAACAATGGACAAAAAGATCCTCTAGTCATTAGCTTACAATTATTGGACAATGGTGGGCGCCAAGATCCTTCAGGATCTCTCGTTTCTTCTAAAGTGGTTAACCTCCTAAGAATGCCTTGTGCAATTCTCTACAATCCTGTCTAAAATGATGGATATTCTCTATAAGAAACGATTTTAAAAATGTCATTTCTCTATAAGAAACGATTTTAAAACTGTTTTTTTCTTGGTGTTTTTGAACTAAACATCCATCTTTGGGATAATTGTGCAACATTGCAGCCAACTTTCAACAATGTTTCGTTACAATGTTGCACAATTGTAACCACTTGAGGTTCAAATGTGGGTACCAGCATCAGTCCGTCTGTCCGTAAACAATTCTTGTTATCGCGATTTCTCAGGAACTACTGCATGGATCTTTCTCAAATTTGGTACACAGGTTCCCCTTGGGGTCTAGTTGTGCAAGATACCTCTTATGATCCGATTCGAAAATCCAATATGGCCACAAGGCGGCCATCTTGGATTTCCCCATGAAACCTTGTTATCGCGATTTCTCAGGAACTACTGCATGGATCCTTCTCAAATTTGGTACACAGCTTCCCCTTGGGGTGTAGTTGTGCAAGATACCTTTTCTGGTCTCATTCGAAAATCCAATATGGCCACAAGGTGGCCATCTTGGATTTCCCCATGAAACCTTGTTATCGCGATTTCTCAGGAACTATTTCATGGATCTTTCTCAAATTTGGTACACAGGTTCCCCTTGGGGTCTAGTTGTGCAAGCTACCTTTTCTGGTCCGATTCAAAAATCCAATATGGCCACAAGGTGGCCATCTTGGATTTCCCTATGAAAGCTTGTTATCGCGATTTCTCGGTAAATACTGCATGGATCTTTCTCAAATTCGGTACACAGATTCCCCTTGGGGTCTAGTTGTGCAAGATACCTTTTCTGGTCCGATTCGAAAATCCAATATGGCCACCAGGCAGCCATCTTGGATTTCCTCATGAAAATTTGTTATTGTCATTTCTCAGGAACTATTGCATGGATCTTTCTCAAATTTGGTACACAGGTTCCCCTTGGGGTCTAGTTGTGCAAGATACCTTTTTCGGTCCGAATCGAAAATCCAATGTGGCCACAAGGCAGCCATCTTGAATTTCTCCATGAAACCTTGTTATCGCGATTTCTCAGGAACTACTGCATGGATCTTTCTAATATTTGGTACACTGTCAGGTTCCCCTTGGGGTCTAGTTGTGCAAGATACCTTTTTCGGTCCGATTCGAAAAACCAATATGGCCACCAGGCAGCCATATTGGATTTCCCCATGAACCCTTGTTATTGCGATTTCTCAGGAACAACTGCATGGATCTTTCTCAAATTTGGTACACAGGTTCCCCTTGGGATCTAGTTGTGCAAGATACCTTTCCTGGTACGATTTGAAAATCCAGTATGACCACCAGGCAGTCATCTATTTCCCCATGAAACTTTATCGTCATTTCTCAGGAACTACTGCATGGATCTTTCTCAACTTTGGTACACAGGTTCCCCTTAGGGTCTCGATATGCAAGATGCCTTTTTCGTTCCGAATCGAAAATCCAATATGGTCACCAGGCGGCCATCTTAGACCTCCCCATGAAATTTTTTTATCATGATTTCTCAGAAAGTACTGCCTGGATCTTTCTCAAATTTGATCCACAGGTTCAATTGTGCAAGATACCTTTTCTGGTCCGATTCCAAAATCCAATATGGCCACAAGGCGGCCATCTTGAATTTCCCCTTGAAACATTGTTACCGTGAATTCTCAGGAAATATTTCATGGATCTTTCTGAAATTTGGTACACAGGTCCCACATGGGGCCTAGTAGTGCAAGATACCTTTTTTGGTCCGATTCGAAAATCCAAGTTACGCTTCAAATTAATTCGGTATTCTCGAGTTGTGACGTTGCATCACAAGAGTCGGCGGATCAAACGGTGGGGCATATTCTATATATTGACTATAGAGAATATCCATACCTTCACCTTCCATATCAAGGAGTTCAAATAATTCGGAATTAAAATGTATTTCTTCAAATTTTAAATCAGCTTTCTTTAGTCCATGCAGTAGCAAGTGAACTGCTCCACCCTTTCGTCTGCCGGCGGATCGGCTACATGAAGGGACGTCACTCTTGTGACTCAATGTCACAACTCGACAACTGTAGACTAGTGCATGTTTCGATCCAAGGGAGATAATCAGGATTCAGGCACTTTCGAAGTTTCAACATTACTGCGCGGACCGGATCCCTTCAGTATTAAGTAGTGTACCATCTTACTATTTTCGAGCATGGTATCTTAAAAGAGATATCTCAAAATAGCCGTATAAACAGAACAGAATTAGCATTCGTTCCTAATTATAAAATCTTAAGTATGTTTCATAGCTCATGCCAAATTGTCAAAGAGATTGGTCTTCGCTTCCAGTACCCAATGATGACGTGCAAAAAAATAAATAAAAAAAATACTACGAAACAAAGGCGAATAATCCTCCGTACACGTACATTCACTTTCAGACTAACTTTGCTCATTTCTCTTGTATTATAACAACCGACATAAGTACAGTTTCTAGAAATCTTGAAACTCCTGAAACTTAGATTATATCTTGGTGTTTTTCAGTGGCCTTTTCCGATCCTTCTCGCTCAGATTCGAAATTCTGTAAACAAAATTACAAATCAATCGTTTGTTCTTAGTAACAGTGGACAAAAAGATCCTCTAGTCATTAGCTTACAATTATTGGACAATGGTGGGCGCCAAGATCCTTCAGGATCTCTCGTTTCTTCTAAAGTGGTTAACCTCCTAAGAATGCCTTGTGCAATTCTCTACAATCCTGTCTAAAATGATGGATATTCTCTATAAGAAACGATTTTAAAAATGTCATTTCTCTATAAGAAACGATTTTAAAACAGTGTTTTTTTCTTGGTGTTTTTGAACTAAACATCCATTTTTGGGATAATTGTGCAACATTGCAGCCAACTTTCAACAATGTTTCGTTACAATGTTGCACAATTGTAACCACTTAAGGTTCGAATGTGGGTACCAGCATCAGTCCGTCCGTCCGTAAACAATTCTTGTTATCGCGATTTCTCAGGAACTACTGCATGGATCTTTCTCAAATTTGGTACACAGGTTCCCCTTGGGGTCTAGTTGTGCAAGATACCTCTTATGATCCGATTCGAAAATCCAATATGGCCACAAGGCGGCCATCTTGGATTTCCCCATGAAACCTTGTTATCGCGATTTCTCAGGAACTACTGCATGGATCCTTCTCAAATTTGGTACACAGCTTCCCCTTGGGGTGTAGCTGTGCAAGATACCTTTTCTGGTCTGATTCGAAAATCCAATATGGCCACAAGGCGGCCATCTTGGATTTCCCCATGAAACCTTGTTATCGCGATTTCTCAGGAACTATTTCATGGATCTTTCTCAAATTTGGTACACAGGTTCCCCTTGGGGTCTAGTTGTGCAAGCTACCTTTTCTGGTCCGATTCAAAAATCCAATATGGCTACCATGTGGCCATCTTGGATTTCCCTATGAAAGCTTGTTATCGCGATTTCTCGGTAAATACTGCATGGGTCTTTCTCAAATTCGGTACACAGATTCCCCTTGGGGTCTAGTTGTGCAAGATACCTTTTCTGGTCCGATTCGAAAATCCAATATGGCCACCAGGCAGCCATCTTGGATTTCCTCATGAAACTTTGTTATTGTCATTTCTCAGGAACTATTGCATGGATCTTTCTCAAATTTGGTACACAAGTTTCCCTTAGGGTCTAGTTGTGCAAGATACCTTTTGCGGTCCAAATCGAAAATCCAATGTGGCCACCAGGCGGCCATCTTAGATTTCCCCATGATACTTCATCATGATTGCTCAGGAAGTGCAAGATAACTTTTTTGACCCGATTCGAAAATCCAATATGCTGTATGAGAATTTCTCTCCCGTGGGTTAGAGGTACCTACCTGAAAACTCATGTTAATAACTGCTCCCGCACGTGCAGGGAAAGGTCACATAACCTTTCGAAACTCCTCCGAGTGAAGGGTCTTGAACCCCTCATTAGCCATGCCAGTTTTTGTGTCTCTCAAGAAATTACTTTCTTATGAAATTAAAATAAACTGTGAAAAGCGTACCGTACGAGAACTAATCCCAAGCCCGTAGTGAAGCTTGCCCCACTCTCCCCTACAGATTGGTAGAGACTGTCACTGGTTTAGGGATATTAATATGTTGTTTCTTATTTTTCTGGTTGTCGCCAATTTGTTTAAAATTGGACATGAGGCCGAAAATATATCAGTAGCAATATAAACTCAGCAAGAGTTACCATAGTGAACACCATGCGATTATAACAGATTGTAAGCTAATTGACGTTTTAACTGAGCAGACAGCTGTGCCCATCTTAATATTGGCAGGATTTCAACTTGGGGCGTAAGGGATTTCCAATAGTGCATCCAACGACAGCTTTGATTGGCTGACTTGAGAGTACCGTATTATTCCTACGAAGGCTACAGATCGCAAATTGTCCGGTAATGAGTCGGTCAGTCAGTCCATCCGAATCCTTTCGTCGGCAAAATAAGGAGAACCGTTGACATTAGAACCTTGATTTTTGGCATGAACGTGCATTAGGGCATTGTTACGAGGAAGTTCTGAGTTGACCGAATTCTGATTAAAATTTGATTTATAATTATTTTTTTTTATTATTTATTGATGGCTCAGCGAGTACACTGTCATGCCCATCGGGAAGCCTTGGCTGTATGTTTCACTGTATACACAGTGGTGGGATATGCCATCCGTAATTGTTTTTATGAAATAGGAAATGCTAATTTTCCATCATTTGTTAGTGCATTTATCTACACCGCTATGCCAGCCTTAATACACACAATTCAGTATATTGTTATAGATACATGTAAACTGTGGCCTTTAACGTGTATCCTATTTCACATCAAACATTTCATCACTGACCACAGCAGGCTTCAAATTCAGGTCAGATTACCCACTGATGGTGAAATATCCTACATCAACCAATTAAGTCAGCCTGGTGCAATAACCCAGCAGAAGAAAGAAAGATGTGGTATCATCCTTCAGATTAGTCTGTGTGAGCGACAATGATAACAGTTTACTGAGGGCGAAACAAAGCCATGACGGCATGTTTAAAGGGTCTTCTTTTGGTAGAATTTAACTAGATAAAGTAACTTTGATCATGATGTGGAAATATGATAACTTGAGTTTTTTTGTACCTCTTGAATATTGACTAGGCCTATATATCACACTTGGATATAATTTAAACAAAAAATTACATGTGTAAACAAAATATGTCTAAATTTTTCTTGTCATTTCAAATCTTGATCCATTTTGATTCCTTGATTAGGGGATACAGAATCACTGCCACGGAGTGTGTTGGTGTGTCACAGCAATGCAATTTCGATTCACACAACGAAGCTGAGGTGGTTTAACGTTTATCAATCACCGATCAACCGCCATAGAATATAATGTGAAACAAGAAAACCGGAATAGTACATTCATCAGATTTTCGATACCCAAAATGTGTTGTCTCATATATCTAGATAACAACGTGATGTAGAGACGCTATTTATTCGTCTTTGTACCGGTTATGCTCAGGAGAATGACATAGAATCATTATTATCTTGTGCAGAGAAGGTGTTGGTCTTGAGTTGAACTACCGTAAACTACATAAATGCTACCTTTCTACTATAGTACTATATATAAAAATATGTTGTATTGTTGGGAAAATAATGTGATTCAAAAAGTTGTTTTGATCCTGGACAAGGGCGCTGAAAACCATTAAAGATATGTAAATGTATTTTCACACGTAAAGCTTGAAATCTACTGAACCTTTATTATTCAGTTTGTTTCCTTTAGTTAAAATGAAGGCGCATTAGAAGACTGTTACCAACAAGTTCTGAGCTGACCTACTTTTTGATGAAAATTCCTGGTGATTTTTGATGAAAATCACTGGCGATTCTGACTTGGGCGGTGACCGTGCCCATCTTAATATAGGCAGGATTTCAACTGGGGGTGGGGATTTCCAAGAGTTGAGTTCGCGTTCGAGTCCTAATGCCTACTCTACTTCGTAGGTCCTGTGACGTTAGTCACACTGCTCATGTTATTATGGCATAGACATTTTATGCCAAATCGGCAGCCATTTTAACGAAGTAAGTTTTCTGATCTGTTCTCCCGTATTGTTTATTCATAATTGACATAAAATAAATAGTCCCAAGCGTTTTAGCGGACGACACTGAACTACATAACGGATAATTTCAATGATAACACTGATGAAACACGGAAGTATGGTACCGTAGTTTGGAATATTGATTTTTTGTGGCGGGCAGGCGCTTGTGTCGCAATGTTCAACTGTTCATCATGTGTTGCCCGAACCGCACACGCGGCGACCTGTGCTTTTTAGGACTCACAGAAATGAAACTTTAACGTGATTAACTTATCAGGGAAAGTAGAATGTAAATTTTTATGAAAAATCGTGTAATATTTTAACAAATTCTCTGTACCGAACATTATTTATGGCGAGGTCACGGTTTGCTTGCGATGTCAGTGTCATGTTGTGACGGCACAACAACAACTGTTTGTCCCAGATAATATATTCCGAGACGTTTTTGGCGATATTTTGGAAATCGGCCTAATTTATCGTACAGCATTGAAACTTGACACAGTATATGAACTAAAAAATACTAATTTTCCCCCCATATTTCATTAAAATCTGTTGGGAGTTGACGAAAATCACCAATACCTACCATGTTATATTTGGGGCTACGAAACATGCAGACTTAACCTGCGAATCTCCCATCTAATTCTTGTTTTCGCGATTTGTTGAGGATTTTATTGATACTTTGGAATAAAATTGGTACTTTTTATACGCCCGTCCATTTTGACGGGACGTATTATGTTTTGGCGTCGTCCATCCATAAACTTTTTCTCGTCAACGCAACTCTTCCTAGCTATAGAGTTTTCAGTGGATTCTTTTGATATTTGGTGCACGTGATCGGTACCATGTGTAGATGCACACGACTTTTTCTTGGCTCGATTCGACATTTTCTTGAGTTACTCCCCTTGATTTTCTTCTGAAATCCTTGTATTTGGAACCTACTGTTTTCGTCACCGCAACTCGTCTCAGAGTTTTCAATGTATTCTTCTGAAATTTGGTACACATGATCGGTAACATGTGTAGATGTGCACAAACTTTTTTCAGCCCGATTCAACGTTTTCTTGAGTTACTCCCCTTGATTTTGATCTGAAATCCTTGTATTTGGCACCCACTGTCTTCGTCAACTCAACTCGTACCAGAGTTTTCAATGGATTCTTCTGAAATTTGGTACACATGATTGGTACCATGTGTAGATGTGCACAAACTTTTTTCGGCTCGATTCAACGTTTTCTTGGGTTATTCCTCTTGATTTTGGTCTGAAATCCTTGTATTTGGCATCTGCTGCCTTCGTCAACGCAACTCGTCCCAGAGTTTTCAATAGATTCTTCTGAAAATTGGTACACATGATCGGTACCATGTGTACATGTGCACAAACTTTTTTTCAGCCCTATCAGACGTTTTCTTGAGTTACTCCCCTTGATTTTGATCTGAAATCCTTGTATTTGGCACCCACTGACTGTCTTCGTCAACTCAACTCGTACCAGAGTTTTCAATGGACTCTTCTGAAATTTGGTACACAAGATCGGTATCATATGTAGATGTGCACGAACCTTTTTCAGCCTGATTCAACATTTTTTGGGGTTACCCTTGATTTTAGTCTGTAATCCTTGTATTTGGCACCTGTTGACTTTGTGAACGCAACTCGTCCCAGAGTTTTCCATGAATTCTTCTGAAATTTGGTACACATGATATCATGTGTAGATGCGCATGAACTTTTTTCGAACCAATTCGACGTTTTCCTGAGTTAGCCCCCCTTGATTTTTCGTCTGGAATCCTTTTATTTGGCAACTACAGTCCTCGTGAATGAAATTCGTCCTAGGGGTTTCATTGCATTCTTTTGAAATGATTGGTGCACATGTGCATAAACTTTTTTCGATTTGATTCTACAGTTTCTTTAGTTACTCCCCTTGATTTTGGTCTGAAATCTTTTATTTGCCGCCCACTGTCCTCGTGAAAGCAACTCGTCTCAGACTTTTAGATGGATTCTTTCGCAATTTGGTACATATGATCGGTACCATGTGTAGATTTGCACAAACTGTTTTTGAGCTGATTCGATGTTTTCTCCAGTTACTCCCCTTAATTTTAGTCTGAAATCATTGTATTTGGCACCTACTTTTATTTCGACCCCATTCATCAGGCTAATGAGCTTACTTTTGCAGCTTTTGCTAACACAAATTTTGTTCTAAAGTTACTGATACATACATGCATATAAGCATATACCGGGGGTGGGGGAATATGCAGTAACTGGTGTTCTACCTGCTCCTACAAATACCACTACAGGTCCTTATGTTCAGATCCATATTCAGGAGATAAAACTGTTGTTGCTCAACTTTATTTTTTTTACAGGCGTATTTCCGGTTCAATTGAAAACTTATCCGTTCATCTCCTGTGTGAAGTTTCAATATCGTCCAATAAATTGCCTCGGAAATATCAATGAAAACATCTCAGATATATTATCTGGGACAGACAGTAATGATGGGAGGGAAACGCAAATCCTCACGTCGACAGGCTGAGCAACAGAAGTCACGAATGAGACAGAGGAGGGCAGAGAATCCTCATTCGTCATTCCATGGTCTGGAAGAACCATCCCTTCTGGAGGGAAAATCTTCAAATGCCCAGAGGTTGACAACTCCTCAGGGAAGTCTGTCCATCCCACACGGGGATGTCCCACCGAGGTCTGATTCGCATCCGTGCGTCTGTACACCATCGAGTGTGCCACCATCAGCTACGCCGGATCGTAGAATTGATGGTGCAGGGCAGACGACCGCCACTGACTCGGAACCTTCCGTTTGCACCTCATCGAGGGTACCATTGCTACCGTGCAATGCAGTGGTGTCGAAATTACGTACAAAAGTTGCAAGAACTGAGAACAAACGAACAAATCAAACCACTTCAAGAACTATGAACAAGCTATTGAATGAATCTATTACAACCACTGAACATACAAAACCCTGCAAACCTTGCCTACCTGAACTTCCTGTTGATAAACAAATGGACAAAATATTTGTTTCAACACATGACACTCATCATGATGATGTTGTAGATGCTGAACACTCAAAATAAAATTCCGTTTACTCGAACGGAAAAAATCCGTCCCCAGGGAATCAAGGGAATATTCCGTTATTGTAACGGATTCCTATTTTTTAACGGATTCAACGGATTTTATTATCCGTTAAATTTAACGGAAAAGTCCGTCCCCAGGGAATCGAGGGAATATTCCGTTATTGTAACGGATTCTTATTTTTTAACGGATTCAACGGAAATTTATTAAATTTGATCCCATGCAATCTGGGTTTATATTGAGTGGACTTTTACACGTAACTCTAACGTCCGAGTTAAGAGAAAAATCCTCTCAGTATATAGATCATCGGAATCGTTCGTAATATCCAATGTTTAATGATTTTAACTCAAACCGCATTGATATGGACTGCGCTGATTAACTCTCATGTGGGTTTTAATCCAGTGCTTTCTCTTTGTCGAGGAAGAAATTAAAAAAAATTTAAATTCTATCGATCGGACAGAGTCGGACATGTTTGGCATATAATTCCGATATTGCTCATTAATCGCAAACGTAATTATACATGCAGATAAATTTTAAAATTACAATTTCCTGCTCATAAAAGTAAAACAAATGAGTAGGTTCATTCAAGTTAGATAACTCTTGGTGCGGTGATGCCCACGACGGCCCGGTGTAGTTAGGTTAATGTGGAGATGCCTACACAACCCAATTCAGAATGTGGGCTTCCCAGTACTTAACCCACTTGGGGCCAGTGTAGGGTTGCCCATGCCCCCACAGCCCGCGACATGCCCACGTTTGCCCAGGTAGGACCAATGATTACTTGCTGACTGGGATATTCCGTTGAGGTAACGGATGAGTCCGTCAGCGCAATACAACAACGGAAGATTCCCTTACTATAACGTACTATTTCCGTTTATATAACGGATTAATCCGTTAAAACTGCCTAACGGATAGCAATACGTTAAATTTTAACGGATTATTATTTTGAGTGAAGGAGAACATGAAACAGCAAAAATGTGTCCGGGTATAATTTCACAACATAGATTCGAAGGAAACACAGATATTTCAAGTTTGCCAGTACCAATACAGGGTCATTTCGACCAAAGCCATCCAAGATTTCAGGACAATGCTGGTAAACAGTGTGTAATGAATAGTCTATCAGCTCTCATATACAGTCAAGAGAAACCAACAACAATTTGGACATCAAATGACGTAGACAAGATACTTGTAAATGGAAACAAAATGTATGAATTTTTGCAGCGAAGTAGCACAATCCATCATGAGTTCCTAGCCATTAATGACATTCGTGGGTCAGTGGAATATACAAATGGTAATCTGTACAATTTTGCATTTCAAGAATCACTGATGGGAACACTGGGCAATACGAGAGAAAACCTAGATGAATTGCAGTTCTTAACACTGGCTGAAGCATTACATGCTGCTTTACTTCAAAACAGTAGTGATGCTGCTATTGTAACATTCAAAGGAAGTACATTCATTGTAATTAAGCAGAATAACATTTACTGTGTTAGCGACTCTCACTCTAGAAACTTGACTGGTTCTGTTGATCCAAATGGATCAAGTATTGTGCTGCATTATAGTGACATACACGATGTATTTGAACATTGTCTTCGTCTAGCACAATCAATGGCTTATCGGGCAGATGATCTTTTCGAAGTAACAGCTCTCAAGATATTGAGGATAAGTTCAGACAATTGTACTGATCAGACACCAAAGAGTTCTGAGAAGACTACAGGATTGACTGAAGAAACAGGATTGACTGAAGAAACTGCAAATGATAGACTTCTTTTATATTTTCAAGATCAGAAAAAAAGACAAATATTAAAGAAGAAAAGTTCAACTGACCATAAAAGTGTCAAAACAATACATTCTTGTACACGGCGAGAGTACATGCGTACGTATATGAAGAAAATGAGACAAAGAAGTTCAAAGAAAAAAATATTGAAAGAATCTGACAAAAGATGCAAATCAAGTGCTAGAGAAAAATATCCAGAAAAGCACAGATTAATAGATGTCCAAAGTAAACGGAAATCTAGGGAAAATGAACCAGAAAAGCAAAGAGTAATAGATGTCCAAAGTAAACGAAAATCTAGAGAAAATGATCCGGAAAAGCACAGGGTAATGAATGTTTACAGTAAACGGAAATCTAGGGAAAATGAACAGGAAAAGCACAGAGTAATAGATGTCCAAAGTAAACGGAAAGCAAGGAATAATCCAAGCTTCTTAATGATTGAAAAACAAAGAGGACAACCAGGGGAAAAGAACCGGAAAAACACAGAGTAATAGATGTCCAAAGTAAACGGAAAGCAAGGAATAATCCAAGCTTCTTAATGATTGAAAAACAAAGTAAGAGGACAGCCAGGGAAAAAGAACCGGAAAAGCAAAGAGTAATAGATGTCCAAAGTAAACGGAAAGCAAGGAATGATCCAACCTTCTTAGCGATTGAAAAACAAAGTAAGAGGACAGCCAGAGAAAAAGATCCGGAAAAGCACAGGGTGATAGATCTGAACTGTAAGCGGAAATGTAGAGAAGATTCACAGTTTTTAGAACAAGAAAGATTGTTGAAGAAAAAAGCTAGACTCGATCCAATGTTTTTACAAGCGGTGTCAAAGGCAGATTTGACCAGAAAGAGACAACTGCGACAGGATAGAACTTTCCTCACGATTGAAAGAATGAAACAATCTGAAAGAAGAAGGCATGTTACACAAGAAGAAAAAGCCTTGGACAGAAAACGAAAATCAGAAGATCGAAAGAGCCAAGAGTATTTTCAGCATGAAAAAGAACAATGTAAAAAAAGACGTTTCGGACATGATATAGACGGATGTATCAATGTTTTCTATAAAAAAAAACAGAAAAAGGACCAGAATATGTATGTACCTGTTGTCATCAAACATGGTTTAGAGAAAGCGTAACTGAGAGTTGTCCTGTTCCTATATTTCCAACATATAAAGATTTCTATACAGGATACAAATCTGTAGATGGAAAGGAATGGATTTGTCACACATGCTTATCCACATTAAAGAAATGTAAAGTTCCAAAACTCTCTGTTGCCAATGGGATGACCTGGCCTGATAAACCCCACGAGTTGAACTTGCACCCTCTCGAAGAACGGCTTGTAGCGCTTAGAATACCATTTATGCAGATAAGAGAATTACCACGAGGTGGACAGTATTCAACAAAAGGCAATGTAGTCAACGTCCTGATTGACATTCAGCCGACACTGAATGCATTACCAAGACAAATGGATGAACATTTCACAGTTTCTGTAAAACTGAAGAAAAGACTTTCGTACAAATCGTGTGTGTTTTCTGAAAATGTGCGACCAACTGTTGTACTCACAGCTTTACACTGGCTTATGAACAATAGTCAGCTGTATAAGAATTCTGGTCTGGCAATTGATGAGAATTGGGTTAACGAGACTACTAATAGTGCTGAAGAAATTGTTCAAGAATTTACAAGATCACAAAACCTAAACTGCGGACTTGGGCATAGTTGTTCGGACACTGCAGATGGCAGACAATCTGAAATGGTTTATTCAGAAGCATTTACTGATCCTGAAAACGAGTTAGAAAACCAAGATACATTTATCGAAATCCATGAAGATGATCGCTTTCAAGGCAATTCTGACACACTCATCGAGCAAACAAATCTTGATACCAACAAAGGCCTAGTTTTAGCACCTGGCGAAGGGCAACAACCACTTAGCATTTATCATGATAAAGATGCCAAAGTACTCTCTTTTCCAACAATATATTGTGGACAGAAAAGATTAGAAAACAATGACCGGCAGGTACCTGTATCTTACAGTGATATTTCAAAATGGGAACTGCGAAGTGTTGATCGAATAGCTGGAACATGTGTTCCAAATCTCTTTTTCAAACTGAACAAAATTCAAAGAAAACAAGTGGTTGATAAAGTCAACTTGGCTGTTCGAAGGAAGAAAAGTGAAGGAAAGAAAATTACGGCAAAAGAAGCGCGAAACCCTGAAATTGTTGACAAGATAGTTAACTTGAATGAAGGTTACTACATTTTTAGGACACTTCGTAATTCTCCAGCATACCTTTCTTCAAGAAAAAAAGATGTATTTGCTATGATTAGACAATTAGGACTTCCAACATGATTTATGTCATTATCTTCAGCTGATACTCGTTGGACAGATTTACTTAAAACTTTAGCTGTCTTAGCTGGTGTGCCATGTTCCGATAAAGACATAGAAAATATGACCTGGTCTGACAAAGTCAAACTTGTTCAAAAAGACCCTGTAACAACGTCCAGGTACTTTGACCACAGAGTGCAAGTATTTGTAAACACTGTACTTAAAAGTGAACACTCTCCAATTGAAACTGTTACAGATACATTCCAACGCATTGAATTTCAAAATCGAGGCTCGCCACACACTCACATGATAGTATGGACAGAGAATGCACCAAAATATAATGTGGATTCTGAAGACGAAATTGTTCAGTATGTTGACAAATATGTGACTTGTTCTCTAGATGTCGAGGAAGACCTACGAGACTTGGTTCAACTGCAAATTCATAAACATTCGAAAACATGCAAGAAAGGTGGTAGATCTGTCTGTAGATTTGGCTTTCCCCTTCCACCACTTCAAAAGACAATGGTCCTAGAACCACTAGAAAATGATGTTGAGGAGTACAGCAAAAAATACTCAGAAATACATGCTAGAATGAACGAGTTCAAGGACGGATGTGATATGTCATACGAACAATTTCTAAAAGATGTTGTGCAAATGGAAGAATCAGAATATATTACATGCATACGAAGCTCCCTCAAAGGGCCCAATATGTTTTTGAAAAGAAAACCATCAGAGATGCGTGTGAATTATTACAATAAAGTTGTGCTTAGCGCATGGAGAGCAAACCTGGACATACAATTTGTACTTGACCCCTATGCCTGTGCAATGTACATTGTTTCCTATATCAGCAAATCACAGAGAGGTATGAGTACTATGCTAGAACAGGCGTCGAAAGAAGCAATAGAAGGAAACATAGATCTCAAAAGGCAGGTTCGACATATTGGAAACCAGTTCCTTAATTTTGTTGAAATAAGTGCCCAGGAAGCATATCTCGTGTTAAAGATGCCACTGACACGAGCATCTCGTGAAGTAGTATTCATCAATACATCTCCTGCAGACCAGCGGGTGTTTCTCTTGAAAACTGAAGAACAGCTGGAACAGCTACCAGATGACTCGACAGACATTGCATCTGACAACATCATCAAGAGGTATGCAAAACGATAAAAAAAAAATCGAAAAATACTGTCTTGCTGATTATGTTTCCGAGTTAGAAGTTAAATATAGACAAAAGGAACCCACTTTTCAACTTGAATGCAATGATGATGATAACAGTTATTTACCGGCATCTGACAGTAACGTAGAGACGGACAGTGATACAGAGTTCGGTGATACAAATATTGTGATGAAATTACGAGGTGGCATAACAATCAGAAAAAGGGGGAACCCAAAGGTAATACGATATGTAAGATACAGCAAGAGCACAAATTCTGAGAACTTCTACAGAGAAAAACTTCTTCTATTTATGCCATGGAGAGACGAAAACAAAGATCTTAAGGGTGGATACGACACATATGAAGGTCATTACCAAAATAAAAATGCAGAGATTTTACCATTGCTGCAAAAATACGAACACCATGTCGAAGAATTAGATCTAGCGAGGCAACAAGCTGCACAAGACCTTTCCACAGAGTTTGACATTTTAGCACCCAACACTGAACAAGTGCAAGCAGAAGATGCTGAGTAATCTACCAGTCAGTCAGAGGACTTTATCCACTTTATTCCCCCTACACAATCCCAGAGCACAGCAGATATTGGCCAAGATCTTGATTTACCTGGTACCTCTGTATCCGTTGAAACAAATTCAGTACTGCTTCCAGATGATGAATACCGGGCTTTGCTCCGATCTCTTAACATTAAACAACGAGAATTTTTCAATCACGTTATACAATGGATTTCTACAACGACTGACCCTCTGTACGCATTCCTCTCGGGAGGAGCGGGTGTTGGAAAATCTGTAGTAGTACAAGCTCTCTATCAAACACTACATAGACTTCTAAATTCCAAAGATGGAGATGACCCGGATACTATAAAGATCTTACGAACAGCATTCACATGAAAGGCAGCTTACAACATAAATGGGGTAACAATAGCCTCTGCTTTCCACAAGAAAATGTTCCAAACACAACAGTATATGTACAGTGATGAGATAAATACATTTCGAACAACTTACAAAGACCTTGCTGTTATCATTATCGATGAAATCTCCATGGTTGGTAACAAGCTCTTCGCTTTCATGCATGACCGATTACAAGAACTAACAGGTACAAAACGAGATTTCAGAGGGATAAGTATAATAGCTGTCGGAGACTTTTATCAGTTATGTCCTGTAGCAGATTCATGGATCTTCTCTGATTTGTCTGTCGGTCTGGCAAGCAATTTATGGAAAAAACATTTCCAAATGTTTGAACTCGCCGAAATTATGAGACAAAAAGATGACTTGCCATTTGCTGAGATGTTAAACAGGTTAAGATTCAATCAACTCCTACCAACAGATAAAGAAATTATCACATCTCGCACGATTTCTACAACGTCTGTAGACTATCCAAGGAAAGCTCTGCATTTATTTACAGAGAACAAGAAAGTTGATAACTTCAACAGCACATTGATTCATAATCTGAAAACTATAAAAGTAGACGTCTTCGCCGATACGGATATTATTTCCCCCGTGAACATGAACAAAGAGATTAAGATTCACTTGGTAGAAGAAATTAATAAGAAAGACAAACTCAGCCAAACTGAAAACCTGCCTAATGTGCTGAAACTTGCGGTTGACATGACATATGATGTAACAGTCAATGTTGACGTCGATGATGGGTTGACAAATGGTGCATCAGCAATTCTGAAACACATCGAGTACAAAGGAACATCTAAGAGACCAGCCATTGTATGGGTTCTTTTTACCGATACAAACATTGGTAGCAAAAGAAGAAAACAATACAAACATCTCTATCATACAGATATTGATCAGCAATGGACACCAGTATTTGAAACAAAACGGACATTTCTTCATAACAAAAAAACTTATCAAAGAATCCAATTTCCACTTGCCCCAGCTGCAGCTAAGACTGTTCACAAAGCACAAGGCGCCACAGTTGATGAAGTTGTTGTAGATCTAAGCTCCAGTTATAAACCACCACATGTTCATTATGTTGCACTGTCTCAAGTTCGCAAATTAGCAAACTTGCACATTCTTGACTTCAATGAGAAAGCATTGAAAGTGGATGAAAAGGTACATCAAGAAATGGAAAGGCTTTACAAGAATCCACTTAAGTTGTGTTATACACCTCTGTACAGTATTGACAACTCCCAGGTAAAACTACTGTTTAACAATGCTAGATCCCTGCATTTACATATAGACGATATCAAGAGTGATCCAAATGTACACAATGCAGATTTAATTGGAATTTGTGAGACACGTCTTGTAAATACAGACCGAGCTGATCAATATGAACTGCCAGGGTTTCAAACGTATAGATTAGATGAAGTTCGGCCATCCAACACGACCAGACCATTTCATGGACTAGTCGCATACATAAAACATGATATAACTGTGAACAAAATAAATTCTCACGTCTATGATAACGTTGAATTTATCTTCATAGATGCACAAATCAAAAGAAATGATGTTCAAGTTATATTCATCTACAAAACACCAAAACTGTCAGATATACAACTACAACATGTGGTACGCAACAATATCCAGCCATTCATAAATACACAGAAACCGACTTTCTTTCTTGGAGATTTTAATATGAACTTGCTGGAGAAAGATAATACATTTGTACAATTCATGGAACAGGAATTAGGACTTGCCCAGTTAATCACTGAACCTACAACTGTAAATGGGACATTACTCGACCACGTCTACACCAATGAAAAGAGTGTGCAGGCTGGCGTAATACCAAGTTATTGGTCTAACCATCGACTTGTATTCTGTGCATTTACATCCGTTCATTGAAAGTCATCTCTTTATCAGCCAACATATTTCTCAGCAAATCAATCACAAATGGAAAACGAACGAATTTCTACACGAAAGCAAGAACGAATTAGAGCATATTAGAAATTTAATATATGAATTCTAATACATAGATAATTCTAAGCATCTACTCCCTTAATCCATAATCAGACGTCCAATAAATGATCCCCATTCATAGCCAATTATCAAATTAGTGTGATTTGTCACTTTTGGGCACCATATTACAAATATTTAAAATGCGGAAAATTTACACTGACTCGAGGCGTCTGGCACATACTTCAGCCAGCCAGTCCTTGTGTTACGCTCTACCAGTGTCCATGGGTGGCCTGCATGGGATGCCTTGACTTCGCCATCACCAAGATGCCCTGAAATGGGTATCGTGAAGAAGAGATAGAGATCACCAGGATGCTCTGACGAGGTGTGGATTCCTGTACTTAACCTCTGGAGTGTCTTCTGGTAAGTGAGTACAAACCTTTTATTCTATTACATCACCAACGGCATGTAGTTGCCATACATTTCATTGCAATTTTTTTTTTGTCTTGAGTGATGAAGAGTTATAGCCAGAAAAAAATAAAAGATAATTATTCCCTTCTCAATCAGTGACCTGTCATACATGAATCGGTTGCAAAAAGTGGGACAAGTTCCATGATCATGATAGTCTAAACCAATACATAACAGCCGTCTATTCCTTTAAGAGAGTTTTCACAAATTCCTGGGATTTAACAGATTTTTGTGTGAAATTTTGTACACAGGTCGCCATTGCGGTCTATTTATGCAACATGTATTTTTAGTCCCATTCAGAAATTTAATATGTATCCTTCTCTCAGATATATGACCCTCGGCTGCTTTCCAACCGGGAAACCTCGTCCAGCGATATCCTCCGTCTCTATGGGTGTAACAGATGTCCGAGCCCTCCCCATTCAGCTAAGGCTCCTGACAGGAACATATGTACTTCAGTCAAACAAAACTGTGTTCAACCAGTTTGCTGTGGATCCAACCTGCCGGCTGTGCTCTGAACATCCAGAGTCGTGCATACATATCCTTGTCACGTGCGACATCCTTCAGGACACCAGAGACAAATTTCTTGCTATGATTTACAGTGCCTCAAGACCTTTGACACACTGCAAGGGCAACAGAGGATATATGTGCCTTTATCATAGACCCTTCGTCTCGTCTGAGCGACCCTGGATGTGTCGCAAATGTGACGGTTGTTCTCAGCCGATACCTGTACACTCTTCATTATCAGAGAACTGAACTCTTGAACACTCTGTGATGTCATCTGTAACCTTCCACGTGCAGTGCTCCAACACCTTCCCGCATATTCTACTTTTTTATATGTCTTAATAGACTTTCAATTCTATATATATATATGCATGTATAACACTCTTAGCATTGGAGGTGCTCCTATATACAGAAGGAATCTACGGACTATGAACTATGGCCACTTACCTGCCATCTTTAATTTCACAGTCAAACCTTGTTACTGGACATTTCATGTCGTTGCGATTGCCAACAGGTTCATCTCCACTTTATGATTTCTTAATAAATCTATATTGAACAACAAATTGTTCCTATTTATATGTTGGCTAACAGCAGACCTACTTTGTGTCTTTGCCATTGCAGAAGTAAATTGCAGTGCAGTGAAGAAGTATCGATGTCACATGTGTTGAAGTTATACATCCGGCATTACCCCGGTCTCCCCTACTAAAACAGTTCTTTCAAAGACATTCGTCTGTAAACTTTCATTAACATGAAATGTTTCATTCTCAAACAGCATTGTTTCACAAAACATTCACATCACAATGTTAAGGACGTAGGCCCTACGGACTGGTTTAACTTTTAACTGACATAAAATATAAACAGTAGAACTGCTTGTGCATGTAAATCCTACATCAAAATTGTCCCAGAGTCTTTAATTCCTTATTTGGTGACTCCATCATGTACGTAAAATCATCCACATTGTGCGCAATATCATTTCGAACTCCACGATGACCACAATTATTTGGGCATGTACCATGTCAAGAACAAAAATGACCCAAACCACTACTGGTATGTCAAATAGGAAACTGATGAGTATTTGCTTGACTTCCCATAATACATCGCTCTCATTATATCGTTTCTCAAATATTTCTTTCGAAAAACAAAACAAAGAAACAAACAGACAAACAAAATCAATCTTTCAAATAAACTTTACCATTTTCAGTAAATTGCTTTCCTCCCCTATTTAAAGACAATACCATTTCTTCCCGCCCTTCTTCCCAAAATAATCCCCTGTTTATTAAGTCATTTCCTTGAAAAATAAAAGACTAAAGCCAAACCTGCACACCATTGTATAATTTACCTTTCGCTCACATTCGAAATTCTGCAAACAAAATTACAAATCAATGGTTTGTTCTTAGTAACAATGGACAAGATCCTCTTGTTATTAGCTTATAATTATCGGACAATGGTGGGCGCCAAGATCCTTCAGGATCTCTCGTTGTTCATGTGAAGATCCCCAGAATTTGCTTGAAACTTGAGAGATGAAATGGCACATACATGTATCATTATATTTTGACAGCATAGTTATACTACTGTTGACTATGTTTAGACTGAAAAACTGGAAAGATTTTTGAAGTGGAACTTCTACATTCCTGCTATATGGCACATCTCACCTGGGACATTTTTGTATATAATTTAAGTAAAATGGTTCTGATGCATTTTGACAGAATTTTTAGACTTTGAAGATAATATGGAATGACTCCTCAAATGGAACTGTCATCTGTGTCTCTGTCTGTCTGTTCATCTTTCTGGTCATACCACATATGCAGATAGTGATGGATCAGAAGCCTTATTAAAATGACTTCACCTGTTTTATTAAGGTTAAATGTAACATTAGCAGTACATTGTGCAATTGGTGACCGACTAGAAGCGTATCCCAGTTGACTAAACCTATTTTTTCAAGGTTATACTTTATATTATGATATAACGTGAAATATAGCTTGGCTTTCTATATTAATACCACATATGCAACTGATGATGGATCCGGAGTGCATGAATGTCTGACTTTAAAAACTGTATGTTAAGTCACATACTTTTAACTATCAACAAACACTTAAAATCTAACATTCTTATCATCAACATTGTGGTTGTTCGCGTGTGTTGCAACAGCCTCATGCTTCAACAGTAAATTAAACCATGACACATCGGCTGAACTGGTGAAACATCCACTATTTCCAAGCTCTGACATGCCACGTCACTCTTAGAATATGGGTACCATGACACAGTGATAGATCACACAGCCAGTGAAGGTTCCCGATTTATGTTGAATGCCGTTGTTGCCTAAGTACTATTAGCAGCATTGCTTCAATGCATTTTGCTGTGAAGAACAGGACTTTCATAATGTGATGTTTAGCACTGTAATATCACTTGTCTTAATTGCACCATGTAAGCAACCTGCCTGTGTCTTCAGTGTTTTATAGGGTGGAAGGAGGATGTCTGGTTCCATGCTGCTTCAAAGATTTCTTCTTTGAAGTAGCAGGAATACAACTGGGCTGGGTGGTGCTTAGTTGGTTCGTCGTGATATAGCTGAAATATGGTTGAAAGCAACGTTAAATTCTATCCACTCACTATTAGCAGCATTTTACAACAACAGTTTGCTGACTTCCAGTTGTCTGCCAGTTTTATTTGCCGGCATTGTTTCAGATGGAATACAACAGCATACAATCAGGAATGAAAAAAAGGTTGAAATCTTAATGTTCCAATTTTCGTAGAGATATAAAAGGGGCAATTTGAAATTTTATTTTTATTCTGATATTCAATTTTTCAATGTTGGCGGGTCTGTGAAACACAAAATTAAGTTTTGTACTGCCTCACACTGGGTTTCGCCCATTAGTAAAGAAATCCCTTCTCAGAGGTCCGGGAGCCAAACCCCAGGTTGAGCCTTGACATGGAAATGGAGTCCACCTAACGTTTTTTGATGGATTATATATCTCCTGTGTGTGCAGATTCAGAATCCGAATGATGCCAGCCTGGCATCCTTGGGGAAATCAAAATATCCAAGATGGCCGCCAGCACATTCAACATGACCGCTGTATATCGTTTAGATTGATCGCTATATGGAATTGAGCTATATATTTTTGGTCTACGAGAGCTCAAGAAATGGTGCAAAGACTTATTAGTACTTCATACCACTTATAATACTACCTCCAGCTTATTTCAACAGTAGTGAGTTGGAACTCACGTCATTCTGCGCATGCGCAGTAGAAAAAGGGTATTTTAATGGACGTTTTGGGGCCGAGACGGACCCATATTGGGCGTACTGGGCTGTGGTAGGTGTCATCGTGAAGCTCTCGTGGAGGAGCGTCCGACTGGGCTAATGTGTCGTACGTTTTCAACATTCTGCGCATGCGCAGACAGGGAATGCTGGGAAAATGGGCACTGGGAGGAACGTTTTGGGGTCGAGGTGAACCAATAGTGGTCCGATTGGGCCGTATTAGGTATCAGTTTGAAGCATTCGTGGGGACGCATTCAATTGGATGGGTTGTAAGGTGGAACTGACGTCATTCTGCGCATGCGCAGAAAAAAAGTTATTTGAATAGACGTTTTGGGGTCGGGACGGACCAATATTGGAGCGATTGGGCCGTAAGAGGTGTCATCGTGAAGCTCTCCTGGGAACCATCCGACCGGGCTACTGTGTCGTCCGGTTTCAACATTCTGCGCATGCGTAGTCTGGCCGTAGTATAGAAAGCAGGCATTTTTGGGTTCTTGGGGGGGTCTGTTGTATGATTGTGGGACCATCCCTAGTCTTAATAGGCCGTGTAGGGTGTCAGCTGGAAGCTCTCGTGGTGTAGACCACGACTCGAGGGATGTTCACGTCATCGGTGACGTCATTGTTGACGTCATTAGTAAGAGTGGTAGCGAGAGCGGCCATTTTGGTGGGTGTGAAGGTAGGTGTTTGGGGTGGAGAAGGACCATCCTTGGTCCAAATGGTCAGTAACGCGTGCCCAACACCCGGTGGTGGTGGTAGTGTCTGTTCATATAAGGATTTACACGTTCGGGATGACGAATGGTATGGTTTTTGTTGGAAGTCATGGCGGAGCGTCCATTGTGAGTGCGTGTTTGTGAACAGTGAGCTTAGTTACCCGTCTCTCTTTTGGAAGACATGGAGGCTCTGAAAAGAGCCGTTCTTTTCTGTCACTGTAAGACAGAACTGTCATTGCCACAGCATCAGGGTCAATAGGGCAAAGACCATTGTGAGGACAACAGGCCGTCGCTGGTTCAAGCGTCAGCGCTCGTGGTCCATAGCCCGGGCATCAAGAATGGCTGTCATAGTCCAGTAGTAGAGGGTGATAGCACACCTCTCCATCGAGCCGACCCTGTCGAGGACCACTTCTGTGAGCTCTTCCAGGATCTAACATCGCCCCTCGTTGTCGTCGCCATGTCTAAACATGGACCGAACCACTGCTCGGTAACCCGTGAGTGAATTAATCACGATCGCATGCTGTGAAATGCTAGTCGCATAGGAATGGGTCTCCGTCATGGCTCTGCAACAGTAGCAATGGGGGTGTGGGGTCCAGAGGGACGTGCTTTATAGACGATGTCACACATGCACAGGTCGGGAATTGTGGGAAAAGGGCTCTTGGGTGAACTTAACGCTGTAGCATAACGCATTGACGCCATGATGTAGACAGATGAGAGAAGAACAACAACAACAAGGATGACAGGTCAATCATGTTATTATCCCCACCAGCACAACATACGCGTTGGGTATGTTTACAATTCTCGTAAGCTCTTGTCCAATCAGAAGCCGTCGTTTGAGAAAGTTCAATCTTCGGTCAGGATCGATTTTGGCCTAAGGGTCTTCGAGCAGTCCAGGATATCATTGAGCCAGTAAGTTTTGAAACAGTTGTTTGCGCATTCTGCTTATTTTCCGGGGCCTTGGTGGGTAGTAACCCCATATACTCTTTCAAGTGACGTTTTATGCTAGAGCGTTAAGGTCACCCAAGAGCTTACTGATCAGCGATACCCAAGAGTCACCCAAGAGAATACTGATCAGCGATACGGATTTGATATTTTTGGAACATCATGATGTCTTGCCGGCATCATTGAAAACTTCTCTCTTGCAGGAAACAAGCCTATGTTTATGTATACTATGATTGTCTTTTTGAATTTGGTGCTAATACTGTTATATGGAAAATGGAATAGGTCTTTGGATTATGGACGCGGATATTCTCTAATGGACGACGGCTGGATTATGAATGACGGACTAGACGCTTGTAATTCATGATAGACCTGTGCGTGGGATCACCGTTCATAGATGGCCATGGCTATTTTCCTGATGTTAGGGCGCATTTGGATGTACGCATGAATGGGTTGAGAGCTTGGAGCTTTCGGAGCTGTTGGAGCTCGGAGCTCTTGCGTTAAGACGGGCGTTTGGCACGCCTCAATCTCGGAGCTCCGAGCTCGGAGCTCCGGAGCTCTCGGAGCTCTTGGAGATCGGAGCTCTTGGGGTCTGAGCTCGGAGCTCTTGGAGTCTGAGCTCGGAGCTCTTGGAGCTCGGAGCTGCTCGAAAGTGACGCCATCGTACGCATGCGCACACAGCTGTGATGCACCCTCACCCTGGTATACTCTATGCTCTACGGACATTCGGAAATATGTCATATATGTCAGCATTTTGAAAGCCATGGGTGATTGAGGTAACCAATAAATTCAACGCTTTATATTTCAGAGAGACGGGCATATTTTAGCCCTATCTTGCCTTGGCGATTTGGGGTGTACCGCAGCCTTGGGAGGGGGGCGGAAATGCCCCCCCTATATATTTTCGTTATCGCTAAGGCTAGGGGGCTAAAATTTACCACACTATATCATTGGGTCAAGCTCTAAAAGAAAATGTAAAAAAAATCCAAGATGGCCGCCTTGGTGATGTAACTGTGATGTCCTTTTTGAGCATTTTTGAACCATTTTTTGGTCAGAATTTTCGAATTTTTTATTTTTGCTTTTTCTTCGCAAAAACTGCATGATACATTAGTAAATAATAATCTGATTTAAAATAAAATAGATTTTACCCACTTTTCCATAGAGAAAAGCAAACTTTTTGAAGAAATATGACGAAAACATCACTTTTCTGGTACCCCACATGGCCGCCATTTTGAATTTACCCATGATCCCCAGTTCGTGGGGTCATGCAAATAGGCTAAAAATGACCCCAATATGATAATCTAAAAAGTCAAGGAGTTTCAGCTCTCAATTTTTTGTCGTTCCGTAGATAGGAGCAAAAAACCAACAGGGGGGGGGGCGGAAAGTGCCCCCCCAGGCCAGGTAGGGTTAAAGGGTCAACGCCAGCCATCTTGGATAATTTTTCCTGTTATTCTTGTCTGTTTTCGCCAAATTGTTGTGTGACGTATGTACTGATTGAATTTATCCCAAATTTATAGTCAAATATATCACAATCAGTGATCGAGATCATCCATGCGACAATTCAGCTTGACATAATAACCAGGAAATGCCTCATGGCGGCCATCTTGGATATTTCGATTTCCCCAAGGATGCCAAGGTGGCATCATCCGGTTTCGTGATCAGCACATCGAAAAGATATAGAAACCATCAAAAAACATTAGGTGGACTGTATTTCCAGGTTTTTCGACCTGCTGGGATGATTCCCGATTGCTCATCCTCCATGGGTATATGCCCCACCCTCTGTCCCATTCTTAAAAAAATTGCCACACCTAATAGAGGGTGTGCCCATTTTAGGGAGATCTAAACCCTGTGAGTACCAATTTATGTGTTACACATGTATTCGGGGAAATGCTCTTCTCCCGTGTTTCACACGAGCCAGTGTGTCCCCTACGGAGATTGAGATGCAATCGGCAATGAGGACCACTATTACTCCCCACGTAAGGAGTGGTGATTTCGGACCTACATCCGTACGGGATGTTGGGAATGATACCGCTTTTGGGACTTCTTGCGAGAATATCCCGGTATCTTATGATTCCCAGGTGATTTATGTCGTTCGGGGACCACATTTATCACTCCCTGTTGCTCGGGGGGCAGCCCTGGGCTTGGTGAGTAGTGCTGCAGCAACTTCTAGCTTTGCGTCAGAAATTTTTGATTACAGCACAGCAGGAGTAACCTCTAATGGATATAGAGACAATATATCCATCGTTTCACCAGGAGTAAACTCCATGACCTTGCGTAATACCCCAGATACGGGAGTTATCACACAAGGCTGGGTGAAATCAAGCCTCATGCAATTGAACACCTGTGGGTTGACAAGAGAAGGGGGTCGAGGTTATTGTTCTGCAGGAACAATGCCAGTCTCACATCTAATTCCTCAGGGCGTTAGTGGAAACATTGCATTGTTCCAGTCACAGCGGGAAATGACTGCGAACAGGTCGTGAGTCGGGTATCATAAAATCATATAAGGCTCATCAGTCGCTTTCGGTCAGTCACCTCCGGGTTCCGGTATGACATCCTCTGGGTTTCTGGTTAGGACATTTCATACTTCTGGTCCCATTATAAAGAGGCCCGCTGTGGCGACTTCCGGTTCATCCGGAAATGCAATGGGCTAGACCTGTTGCATCCCCCTATAGGCGGGTCTCCATCAGTCCACATATCAATACAGAAGTTCTGGTTCATGGTGGCTCTTTGTCTGCTGTCATCATTCAAGGGATGGAACAACAGGCAGCTGAGTTAGATTAGTTCCGGCAACTTTTGGCTTTCGCTTCCGGTACTGCTCACGTTCCCTCTCCGGTTCCGACGCAGCTTCCGGTAGCGTCGTCAGATCCTATTGATTTGGCGGTCAACCCATCGATGAGACATCATGGGGTCGTGCATCATCATTCCAATGAGGATTATGATAGTGATCATGATCCGGAGAGGCATTCGTATTCAGAGGTAGTTGAAGCTCTCTATGAATTATACCCTAATATGTCACGCCCCCCACCGGCGACGTCCTCTCGCCTTCAAACAATGACAGAGGCTCCGACAACATTCACCAAGCAGATGTCGTCACTTCCTGCATCAGATGCCATTCATGAATTGTGTTTCATTCTTTAGACGGTTTTAGCCCAGCCTAAAACACAGCAGGAATGTCTAACAAGAATGGGTGAACATGCGGTTTTTAGACCGGCTTCTGCTTTGGCCCCACTTCCTGTGGAGAAGCCTATGTCTAGATCGTACAGAATCCATACTTCGGCATATGGCTTTAAGGCCTCGGAACCTGAACCGGAACTTGCTGACTTATGTAAAGGCAATAAGGCCTCCTTATCATCATTAACTTAACTGCTTAACTGCATCAACTAATGCATGTCAATCAACTGACATCCAAGGTCACGATCCCGCTAACTGATAAGCAGTCTTCTACTACTGAAAAAGCTGCGCGACAGGGGTTAGCCATAGACTCACACATGGACTGGTTTCTGACAGCCATTTCCACTGCACTGAACTGTGTTGTCGCGTTCGCAGTTAGCAAGCAGTAATAGTCCTGAGCTACAACTACTGGCGGATCTTCAGAACGTGGCTGCTAAAGCTAATGCTGATGCAATGGCTTTATCCGCGTTCAATGCTGTGATGGTTGTCCACTTGAGATGTCAGGCTTACCTGCTGTCAGTGGTCAACTACGCTCCGAATATGGTCCTTCGAACTCTGAAGGAGCAATCGCCAGCATCATCGCTTTTATTTAATGGCATTATCCCATCTCTAAGAGATACATTGGGGAAGGCTAGACCTAATCCTCCCCCTAGAGCTTGTGGTGAAACGTGCTTCTGCTGAAGCTTCCGGCCCCCAAGCCAAGCAACCTAGACCGACTACTTCCGCTTCTGGTCCAAAGGGGAAGTCACAGGTGGTGGGTCGCATGCCACAACAGCAAGGCCAGATCAGTCCCAACTTTAAAGGTTAAGGGAAAGGTCATGGCAAGAAGTAGCAGGGCCGGTGATGATTCGGGCCATGTCAATCAACTGACATGGTGGGATCATGAATTGGCACAACTTCCGGCCCCGCCAAAATCCAGCCTCCCTGTAGGGGGACGACTTCAAGGATTTTGGTGGAATTGGCAAACATTGGGCATGGATCCATGGGTAATCTGTACCCTATGGTATGGTTATCCCCTAGAATTTTCAATGGATCCACCGCCTACTGCTGCTCCAATGCCTTCTCGTATAACTATACGGAAGTCACATCTTCTGGTAACACAGGCCTCTGTGGACAAGCTTATCCTGAAGCATGCAGTTATGGAACTTTCGGTCAATGACCAGTCCCCAGGTTCTATTCACCGGTCTTCCTTGTGCTGAAGAAGGATACACCGGAAATGCACATGATTATAAATCTGCACAGGCTGAACAAGGACTTCCTAACGAAACTTCCTCACGTTCAAATGGAGTCCTTCCGGTCTATCAAGATCACTCTGGTCCAAGGGGAATGGCTAACATCTCTGGATCTTCGGGATGCTTATCTGCGTATCCTGATCCATCCGAAATTTCAGAAGTACCTGAGATTTATGATCGGCACCCACCGTTTCCAATTCCAGGTTAATCCGTTCGGATTAGCCAGTTTTCCTGTTCGATGCAGGGCTGGGGAGCACACCTCGTATCCAAGTCGATATCAGGCTTTTGGACTCCGCAGGAGAGGTCGTTGCACATCAATGTACTGGAGTTCATAGCCGTTAATCGTGCGATACTCACATTGATAGACGACCTCAGAGGTCAGTCGGTACTGGTAGCCACGGACAACACAACTGTCCTGGCCTACATAAACAAGATGGGAGAAAGTCGGTAAGCCAACCTGCTAAATCAAACCGAGATTCTGTTCCACTTGTGCTAGCAACACGAACTGGTAATTCGTGCCAGACACATACCAGGTCATCTCAATGTTCTAACCGACGCATTGTCCAGAAAACATAGATAATACCGACAGAGTGGCAATTACACTTATAGTCCATGAGCCAGACCCCAAAATTTCATCAATTGGTACCACCTGAGGTGGAAAATTTCCATTATGTTTTTTTAAAAGTTCTATATCCTTAGATGCAAAAAAAAGTTTGAAAGCAATCCGGGACACACAGCTTAGTGGTAGTAATCACCTCTTAAAGACGGACACCCGAGCCCAATCTGAGGGACCAGATTTGGGGGTAGGGGAAATATGAAGTTGAATATCTTTGCAAGTAATGGTGATATAGTGACATTTGGCCACTCGAAATGTTGGTAATTTGATCCCCTATATGTTGGTATCTGTTATATGCTAATATGTCAATTATGTAGGTCACCAGAGGTCAAAAAGTCACGAAATCTGACCCCTGTCTAAAACGTCACCACCTGTAGGAAAACTCGCCGCAGGTACCATACCAATGGGACTTTCTTAACCTAAATGGGTTCAAATGGAAGCCAAGAAGTACCCAAGTCTATAATAAGTCTAAACAAGTGGAGTTTATTATTATTGAGACTGCGGCACAGAACTGTTTTTGACGCATTTTCAAAAATGGTCTTTTAATTGCGCTAAAAACAGGCAAAATTGTATGAAGTTGGACAGCTTGAAATTATTTGCATATTTTGACAAATAACTACTCCAAATGCTGATGGTCATATCTTAGGTACATTTCGCGGTAATTAGGTCGCCAGAGGTCAAGGTCAAAGATTGTCAATTATTAATTTTCTGCATTTTTATTTGAGCCTTTCATATTACAAGGTATTTAAATTGCAACCAGTTTCACGTATAGAGCATCAGAGACATCGCTGGTGCACCCTGTACCGTATAGTGCGAGTGCACCAGGTATGGGTGTCCGCAGGGGTCAAATGTCAATGGTCCTCCAAATCGCCTTCATCGCTCGTTGAGGCGCTAAGACGGGCGTTAAGGCGTAAAGATAGGGCGTTAAGGCGTTGAGACGGGCGTTAAGTCGTAACGTCGGGCTATGACGGGCGTCACTGCATTTCGCTGTATTGGTGGCAATTCCATGAAAATCAGAGCTGAGTTATCAAAGCAAGTTTATTCCCAAAACAAGCACAGTCGACATTCAACCGTCAACATGGCTTATACTTGCTCTAAGTGCGAACGCACGTTCACCAGACGTTAAGATATGATGCGACATGAGAACAATATACATGGGATTGAAGACCCCGAGGCACAAGAAGCCGATACGGAGACTGATGAGAGTCCATCGACTGATACTGAAACAGAGATTGCTGAGATTCTATCTAGTGATACGGAGAGCTTGACCTCAGATAGTCAGCCTACGTCCGAGGAAAGTGAGGCAGTACCTACCTTCTGGGATCGTATTGTGAGAGCAGCTATCAATATTCACGCTGCAGCAATCGAGAACGCCGGACAGGATTAACTTACAACAGGCATACACCCAAATGCGCCCCTGCATCAACATCCATGGCGATTTATGAAGAGTATACCTTACTACCGCTTGAAATGAAAGGCGACCCCATGCACAGGTCCATCATGAAGACCAAGCGTCACTTGGAAGAGGATATGGGGCTACCACCCACCGAGGCCCTGGAAAATGCGATCAGAATGCGCAAACAACTCTTTCAGGACATGCTGCCTCCGTGGTATCCTGAACTGCCCGATGATGCTTAGGTCACACCGAGCAAAGATGGAACTTTCTCAAAGGACGGCTTATGATTGGACAAGAGAAGCCGAGAATATGACAGATGCAGCGCCAAATGGCGGCCTCTGATCGGACAAGAGTCTTATTGAATTGTAAACATGCCCAACGCGGATCCCCCAACGTGGGTATGATGTAACATTGGCGAGAATAAACATTGGGGAGAATAAGTTGTTGTTGTTGTTGTTCTCTCATCTGTCATCCTTGTTGTTGTTGTTCTCTCTCCCGTCTATAGCATGGCGTTAAGGTGTTATGCTAGGGCGTTAAGGCGAATGACGGGCGTTGACGGGCGTCACTGCTTTTCCAATGAATTAGTGACAATTCCATGAAAATCAGAGCTTTTGGGCTAATACACCAGGGCGTTGAAGCGTTGAGCTTGACGTTGGCGGGTGGTGCTGCAAGATGCCACTTTAAACGACGCATTCGGACCCAGAAGGATCCATTTCTACCCCAAACACCTTCCTTCAAACTCCCAAAATGCCCACTTTGGCTACTACTCGTAAACTCACTCACTCACTCTCACCATCGTTAGTGCGTCCATGCGTTAAGACGGGCGTTGGACATGCCTCATTCACTCACTCACTCGCTCACTCACTCTGGGAGTTCATTTGGACCATTTTGGCCCCATCAGCCCATCGTCGGGCAGTTCAGGATACCACTGAGGTAGCATGTCCTGAAAGAGTTGTTTGCGCATCCTGATCGCATTTTCCAGGGCCTCGGTGGGTGATAGCCCCATATCCTCTTCCAAGTGACGCTTGCTTTTCATGATGGACCTGTGCCTGGGGTCGCCTTTCATTTCAAGCGATAGTAAGGTATACTGTTCATAGATCGCCATAGCTGTTTTTCTGATGCCGGTGCGCATTTGGCTGTTGTAAGTTATCCTGTCCGGTGTCCTCGATTGCTGCAGCGTGAGTGTTGATAGCTGCTCTCACAATACGATCCCAGAAGGTAGGTTCTGCCTCATTTTCCTCGGACGTACGCTGACTATCTGACGTCAAGCCCTCCGTATCACTAGATAAACTCTCAGCAATCTCTGTTTCGGTATCAGTGGATAGACTCTCAACAATCTCTTTTTCGGTATCAGTTGATGGACTCTCATCAGTCTCTGTATCGGGTTCTTGTACCTCGGAGTCTTCAATCCCATGTATATTTTTCTCCTGTCGCATCATATCGGATCGTTCGCACTTAGAGCAAGTATAAGCCATGTTGACGGTTGAACGTCGACCGTGCGTGTTTTGGGAATACGCTTGCATTTATAGACAGTAACGCCCATCAACGCTTAGCTTAACGCTTCAATGCCCTGGTGAACTAGCTCAGAAGTTCTGCTTTTCATGGAATTGCCACCAATACATCGAAATACAGTGACGCTGTCAACGCCCGTCGTTACGCCTTAACGCCCGTCTTAACGCCCTATCTTTACGCCGTAACGCCCGTCTCGGCGCCTTAACGAGCGATATTAGGGGATTTTGAGGACGATTGACATTTGATACCTGCGGACACCCATACCTGGTGCACTCGCATCCTGGGGTACCCTATGCCCTACGGGCTATAGGGTACAGGGTGCACCAGCGATGGCTCTGATGCGCTATACTTGAAACTGGTTGCAATGTAAATACATTGTAATATGAAAGTAAAAATGTAGAAAATTAATAATTGACAATCTTTGACCTTGACCTCTGGTGACCTAATTACCGCGAAATGTAGCTTAACTAATCACTGAATAGACCTAAGACATGGCCATTAGCATTTGGAGTAGTTATTTGTCAAAATATGCAAATAATTTCAAGCTGTCCAACTTCATACAATTTTGCCTGTTTTTAGCGCAATAAAAAGACCATTTTTGAAAATACGTCAAAAACAGTTCTGTGCCACAGTCTAAATAATAATAAACTCCACTTGTTTCGACTTATTATAGACTTGGGTACTTCTTGGCTTCCATTTGAACCCATTTACGTTAAGAAAGTCCCATTGGTATGGTATCTGCAGCGAGTTTTCCTACAGGTGGTCACGTTTTAGTCAGGGTTCAGATTTCGTGACCTTTTGACCTCTGGTGACCTACATAATTGACATATTAGCATATAACAGATACCAAAATATAGAGGATCAGATTACCAACATTTCGAGTGGGGAGAATAAGTTGTTGTTGTTGTTGTTCTCTCATCTGTCATCCTTGTTGTTGTTGTTCTCTCTCCCGTCTATAGCATGGCGTTAAGGTGTTATGCTAGGGCGTTAAGGCGAATGACGGGCGTTGACGGGCGTCACTGCTTTTCCAATGAATTAGTGACAATTCCATGAAAATCAGAGCTTTTGGGCTAATACACCAGGGCGTTGAAGCGTTGAGCTTGACGTTGGCGGGTGGTGCTGCAAGATGCCACTTTAAACGACGCATTCGGACCCAGAAGGATCCATTTCTACCCCAAACACCTTCCTTCAAACTCCCAAAATGCCCACTTTGGCTACTACTCGTAAACTCACTCACTCACTCTCACCATCGTTAGTGCGTCCATGCGTTAAGACGGGCGTTGGACATGCCTCATTCACTCACTCACTCGCTCACTCACTCTGGGAGTTCATTTGGACCATTTTGGCCCCATCAGCCCATCGTCGGGCAGTTCAGGATACCACTGAGGTAGCATGTCCTGAAAGAGTTGTTTGCGCATCCTGATCGCATTTTCCAGGGCCTCGGTGGGTGATAGCCCCATATCCTCTTCCAAGTGACGCTTGCTTTTCATGATGGACCTGTGCCTGGGGTCGCCTTTCATTTCAAGCGATAGTAAGGTATACTGTTCATAGATCGCCATAGCTGTTTTTCTGATGCCGGTGCGCATTTGGCTGTTGTAAGTTATCCTGTCCGGTGTCCTCGATTGCTGCAGCGTGAGTGTTGATAGCTGCTCTCACAATACGATCCCAGAAGGTAGGTTCTGCCTCATTTTCCTCGGACGTACGCTGACTATCTGACGTCAAGCCCTCCGTATCACTAGATAAACTCTCAGCAATCTCTGTTTCGGTATCAGTGGATAGACTCTCAACAATCTCTTTTTCGGTATCAGTTGATGGACTCTCATCAGTCTCTGTATCGGGTTCTTGTACCTCGGAGTCTTCAATCCCATGTATATTTTTCTCCTGTCGCATCATATCGGATCGTTCGCACTTAGAGCAAGTATAAGCCATGTTGACGGTTGAACGTCGACCGTGCGTGTTTTGGGAATACGCTTGCATTTATAGACAGTAACGCCCATCAACGCTTAGCTTAACGCTTCAATGCCCTGGTGAACTAGCTCAGAAGTTCTGCTTTTCATGGAATTGCCACCAATACATCGAAATACAGTGACGCTGTCAACGCCCGTCGTTACGCCTTAACGCCCGTCTTAACGCCCTATCTTTACGCCGTAACGCCCGTCTCGGCGCCTTAACGAGCGATATTAGGGGATTTTGAGGACGATTGACATTTGATACCTGCGGACACCCATACCTGGTGCACTCGCATCCTGGGGTACCCTATGCCCTACGGGCTATAGGGTACAGGGTGCACCAGCGATGGCTCTGATGCGCTATACTTGAAACTGGTTGCAATGTAAATACATTGTAATATGAAAGTAAAAATGTAGAAAATTAATAATTGACAATCTTTGACCTTGACCTCTGGTGACCTAATTACCGCGAAATGTAGCTTAACTAATCACTGAATAGACCTAAGATATGACCATTAGCATTTGGAGTAGTTATTTGTCAAAATATGCAAATAATTTCAAGCTGTCCAACTTCATACAATTTTGCCTGTTTTTAGCGCAATAAGAAGACCATTTTTGAAAATGCGTCAAAAACAGTTCTGTGCCAAAGTCTAAATAATAATAAACTCCACTTGTTACGACTTATTATAGACTTGGGTACTTCTTGGCTTCCATTTGAACCCATTTAGGTTAAGAAAATCCCATTGGTATGGTATCTACAGTGAGTTTTCCTACAGGTGGTCACGTTTTAGTCAGGGTTCAGATTTCGTGACCTTTTGACCTCTGGTGACCTACATAATTGACATATTAGCATATAACAGATACCAAAATATAGAGGATCAGATTACCAACATTTCGAGTGGCCAAATGTCACTATATCATCATTACTTGCAAAGTTATTTAACTTTATATTTCCCCTACCCCCAAATTTGGTCCTTCAGATTGGACTCGGGTGTCCATCTCTAAGAGGTGATTACTACCATTAAGCTGTGAGTCCCGGATTGCTTTCAAAGTTTTTTTCATTTATGGAGATAGGGCTTTCATAAAAACATAATTAGAATTTTCCAACCCAGGTAGTACCGATATCTGGTCTGGCTCATGGACTACCAGACATTCTGCGCCAAATCGCTCAGAATTGGGAAACTCCACAGATGTGTTTGCCACTCGCCTCAACCATCAACTTTCACTGTACATGTCCCCTGTACTGGACACACAAGCAGTGGGAGTTGATGCACTGTCGCAGGATTGGTCGGGCCTAATAGCGTACGTGTTTCCGCCTCCGGCAATCCTACCACTGGTACTACAAAAGATACGCGCGCATCCGTGCGTCGTGCATCTAGTAGTCTCCTGGTGGCCATCACGCCCGTGGTTTTCCGACCTTCTGGATTTTCCACCACCAGCCTCCGCTATTCCAACTGCACGTATGCAAGTGCTCAGGAATCCGCTCTCTGAGGCGGGGTTTTCTAGGGCAACTGCGCGGGGAATGGTCGCTTCCACTCGAAACTCCACTTCCGCGTCCTATCAAGGGAAGTGGCAGATCTTCAATGAGTGGTGTTCTGGAAGAAACATTGATGCCCGTCATGCCTCGGTTCAACAGATAGCAGATTTTTTGTTATATCTGTTTGAGGACAGAGATTTGGCTCCAACTGTCGATGGTTACAGAGCGGCGTTGTCTAGGATTATCAACCTATCTACGGACGTTAATCCAGCTTCAGATCCTAATCTAACATCTTTGATTAGATCTTTTAGGATAGATAGACAAGCTTCTGTACCGAAACTTCCGAAATGAGATCTAGCGTTAGTTCTACGGAGACTTTCAGAACATCCGTTTGAACCTATAGCTACTGTCGATCTGAAATTACTATCTTATAGCTAATAAGTTTTTGTTAGCTCTGGCTTCAGCAGCACGCGTGTCGGAGTTGCACGCTCCGGATGTTAGGGAAATCAGGCATGATTCTCGCTGGACATATGTTGTCCTTACTAGTATTCCTGAATTCGTTGCAAAGAACCACTATTCCTGAATTCGTTGCCAAGAACCAATCTCTGTACGACAGTACTTGGAGGGATTTTCAGGTTCCCGCTTTAGCAGATTTCCTATCCTTTGGTCTACAATCGGATAGTCTCATGTGTCCGGTTGTGTGTATATTATTCGCGCTAAAGTACTACGTGCTGGGCGAAACCGATTATCCATACCATTTTGTCCCCGGAGCCAACAAGAGATATCAAAGAATACTATCTCTTCTTGGCTCTCCAGAACCATTAGATCAGCCTACAATGGAGTGTCATCGTTGTATAAAGACTCTGTTCACGAGATCAGGGCGCTTGCGGCGTCCTGGCCTTTATGGATCAATACGTCAGTAACTGATATTATTAGGGCCTGTTTCTGTAGATCGCATACAACCTTTGCATCATACCATCTGAGGGACATGACGCTTATCATGGAAGATCTATACTCGTTCGGACCCCTAATGACAGCACAGCGAATCACCGGGGTCGGGTCGACACACAGACACTAGAGGCCTGTGTGTTTTTATCGATTTTTAATGGTAAAAACACGTTTCCTCATAAAAAACTTTTCTTTGAAGAAAAGAGGGGGGAGGGGAGAACGTGTATATAATTTCCATTATGCCAGCGCCGATTAACCCTGGGAGGTATAGGGCTTAAATTTAAGCTTTTATGGGCAGCATGAAGTCCCATGCTGGTATCCGCCATAATCCTTATGCCCAGTCACTGCCACTTTGCTTTCCCAGCCATCCTACTGTGGCATTCTCGCATATGTCAGTAAGGTCAGTTTTACTGTGTAAAAAAATGCATAACATTTACATGTAATTTTTACATTTTTAAACTAAAACTTACCTTACTGACAGTAATGTTCCCACCCGTCCTCCCCGCTTGGCGTAAGAAGTGGAGATCAATTGGGTGTTCAGAGCGGGCGTCCAGGTTATGGCGGGAAGAACTGTGCTGTTGTTTTAATTTGTTCACTTGTTAATCCATGTTTGCACACGAACGCATGTCAGTAAGGCAAGTTTTAGTTAAAAAATATAAAAATTACATGACATGATGATCCAACAACGATAGAACACGATCGGCGGGGTCTCGAGGCCATGCGTTGAAACTCTTCGAAAAGTTAATGTGTGCATGCGCACTGGGCAAGTAACGCTTGGGTGGATGTTTTGGGGGTCTGGGTGGACACCTAGTGGGCTGATTGGGTCGTGTGAGGTATCATCGTGAACTCTAGTGCAGGAGCGTTCATCTGGTTGGATGTGGGGTGGAACTGACGTCATTCTGCGTATGTGCATACAGAGAATTGTGGGGAAAGGGCATGAGAAGGGACGTTTTGGGGTCGAGATGGGCCATCCGTGGGTCGTGGGAGGTATCAGAGTGAAGCTCTTGTGGGGGACCATCCGACTGGTCTATTGTATCGACCGTTTTTAACATTCTGCACAAGCGCAGACAGGGAATTGTGAGAAAAGGGCATGGGAAGGGAGTGAGTGAGTAGTATGGTTTAACGTCGTTTTCAACCTTGTTTCAGTCATATCATGACGGTGCCTATATGTGCCAGAACACGAGAGTGCTCACAGTTCCTATTACCCTGGACACTGATCAGCCCAGCCAGTACAGCAACCGGTCACCCATCCAAGTATTGACCGAGCATAACGTTGCTCGGCTTCGGTGATCTGGGGCATGGGAAGGGACGTATTGGGGTCGTGGTGGGCCGCTATTGGTCTGATTGTGTCGTGTGAGGTATCAATGTGGAGCGCCCAACTCGATGGGTGTGGGGTGAGAATATCGTCTATCTGCTCATGCGCAGTAAAAAAAGAGCACTGGAATGGATGGACCCATAGTGGTCCGATTGGCCCGTATGAGGTATTATTTTGAAGTTGTCTTGGGGTAGCCTCCGACTGGACTGGTGTCTAGTCTGGTTTTATCATTTTGCACAGAGGGTGGAGATGGACCATTCTTGGCCCTAATGAGCCGTGTAGGGTGTCAAATTGAAGCTCTCGTGGTGTAGACCACGACTTGAGGGATATTCATGTCATCCGCGAAGTCATTATTGACATCAGTATGAGTAGTAGCGAAAGCAGAAATTCGAAAGTGCAAACAAGCACGTTTGGAGGAGATATTGGCCTTGTTCCATCGGGCTACCTGGTAGAGTTACCTTAGCGTATCGTAAAGTTACGTCACAGAGGTCATATGCAAATTTTTGAGGTCAAAATGGGGTTGCGGTGGGCCAATGCCTCAACACCTATGTTAACATCTTAACGCCATAATGCCCTAGCACAATGCTTTACGCCATGATGCAGTTGAGAGAAAGAAAGATCAACACGCTCCTAAGTGTTCATATAGTTTATTATCCCCTCCATCACATCATACTCACGCTGGGGCAGCCGCGTTGGTGTATGTTTACAATTCAAAAAGGCTCTTGTCCAATCAGAAGCCGTCGTTTGAGAAAGTTCAATCTTCGTTCGGTGTAACCTAAGCATCATCGGGCAGTCCTGGATACCGTAGAGGCAGCATATCCTCTAACAGTTGTTCGCTCATTCTTATCGCAATGTTACAGGACCTCGGTGGGTGATAACCCCATATCCTCTTCCAAGTGACGGTTGGTCTTCATGATGGACCTGTGCCTGGAATCGCCTTTCATTTCAAGCAGGAACAGGCTATACCGTTCATAGATGACCATGGCTGATGCAGGGGAGTATTTGAATACACGCCTGTTGTATGTTATCCTGTCCGGCGTCTTGGACCAAACGCCACTTGGAAGAGGATATGGGGTTACCACCCACTGAGGCCCTGGAAAATGCGATCAGAATGAGCAAACAGCTGTTTGAGGATATGCTGCCTCAACGGTATCCTGGACTGCCCGATGATGCTTAGGTTACACTGAACGAAGATTGAACTTTCTCAAACGACGGCTTCTGATTGGACAATAGCTTTCTCGCGGTGGGGTTGGTCCAACGCGACCCAAAGTTGACCTCAAAAGTTTGCATATGACGTCACTTCCGGATACGCTAAGATAACTCTACCAGGTAGCCGGATGGAACAAGGCCAATATCTCCTTCAAACGCGCTTGTTTGCACTTTCGAATTTTCTCTTCTGCTACTACTCATACTGTTGACGTCACACCTTCCTTCACACCCCAAAAATGCCTGCTTTCTATACTACGGCCAGACTGCGCATGCACAGAAGGACGAAACTGAACTAGACACCAGTCCAATCGAATGCTACCCCAAGAGAACTTCAAAATAAGGCCTCATACGGGACAATCAGACCACTTTGGGCCCAACTCGACCTCAAAACGTCCATTCCAATGCCCTTTTTCTACTGCGCATGCGCAGATGATATTCCCACCCCACACCCATCCAGTTGGACGCTCCACGAGAGCTTCACACCGATACCTTCCACGACTCATCCGGACCACTATGAGTCCACCTCGACCCCAAAACGTCCGTTTCCATGCCCTTTACTCCACAATTTCCTGTCTGTGCATGCGCAGAATATCGTCAGTTCTACAACACAATCACCCAGTTGGACGCTCTCCCACGAGAGTTTCACACTGAAACCTCTCGCGACTCATTCGGGACACGGATGGTTCACCTCGACTCCAAAACGTCCCTTCCCATGCCCTTTTGAGTTTCCCCACAATTCCCTGTCTGTGCATGCGCAGAATCACGTCAGTTCCACCCCACACCCATCCAGATGGACGCTCCCGCACGAGAGCTTCACGATGATACCTCACGCGACCCAATCATGCGCACCTTAACTTTTCAAAAAATTTCAACGCATGGCCTCGAGACTCCACCCATCGTGTTCTACAGCTCGAGATGAAGAAAACAAGGGCCACAACCCATACCGCAAATGTTCCTGAGTAGGTTTTGAATTCACCCCTGTCCCATACATGCATTCCCCGTAGATTCACAGTCACCGGGTCTCATATGTGGGGGCAGATCACTCTTGTTGGATCGTCACGTGACCGAAGATGACGTCACTGGATGTGACCTTTGACCCGGATGTGAACCAGAAGTCACGTGACCGGATGTGATATCTTCGTGACGTCAACACCACGTCACACCACAGAATCATCACCCTCATCCTCACTTTTACTAGGGAATTTTAGGGCTTCCTACTACTGACTGCCCAATATCCCATCCGACGCGTGCAAACCAAAGTGTTTTCTGTTCCGACTCAGAATCTGATCACCGACCATGGAAATTTATTCCTGTGGGATTTGCCCAAACCATTAACCATAGCCTGAATGGGAACACCTGTTTCAAGAAGACGTATAGGGACAACCCCTTCTGCTTCAAGCAATTCAGTATCAACTTGGTTGCCCTGCACGTGAACAGACAGCAGTTTCCAACACGGCACCTCGAACCAGATTTTACCAGAACCCCTGTGCGACAACGGGCCAAATCGATCAGGATGAAGGGAAGTACATCGTTCGGGATGCCTGTTTTGACGGGTGCACGTTCTGCGTTAACCTCACCCAGACCTTAGACAACAACCATCAGCCGAGCCTCGTCAGGAAAGGCAACTTGCGGTTGGTACTCCACTTCGAGACACACCATCCCAACACTATAATTGTGATTTGCTTCGGCAAATTCGACAACATCATTCAAGTAGACAAGAACCGACACGTCTTCTGCTACTATTCCACATAACATGGATACGGACCAGATCTCAACCATGCTGGAGAGCGATCCGTGGACACGGTCTGTCTTCCAATAGGTGTTTGCCTGAGGCGTCTTCCCTGTAGACCATTTGTACTCCGCCGCATACGTTCACAACACCGATCTGATAGATCGACCCGGTGAACATTGAGTGGTCGTGTACTTGACAGAATTAAACGCAACATTAAAAGGTGAAGGAAAACGAGGCCGACGTGCTGACGAGAAGTCATATGAACTCACAGACAAAGATCACAAGAACCAAAAGTGACCCCTGTAATGGTTTGTATCACAGCCACGCTTTTATTGTAGCTGTTTATTTGAACATCTCGAAAGACATGGCCACACGGTCCCTAGCACCGGCGTGAAAGGATACAAAAATTTCACGGCGATGTTGTTATAGCAGTAGTAGGGAAAGGCTATTTCAAGGCCCCTTTTCCAGGGAGGTAACTCTGTTTTGTGGAGGTCACGTGGAGGGGGCGCCACCAGTCCCGTATGACGTCACTTCCAGTCTGGGTGAATGGAGCGTGACCTGTGAACTGTATGACGTCACTTCCGGTCCGGGTGAATGGGGCGTGACCTGTGAACATGATAGGATATGTACTGACCTGTCTGTGGGGACTCAATGTCGTTCATCTCCGTGTCGTTTCGGTGAGAGGAACATGTACTGGGTTTTTTCCCCACAATGTCGTTCACCTCAGTGTCTCTTCGGTCAGGTCTGTGTCTTTTCGGTTAGGTCTGTGGGAACATGATAGGAGATTGCAACATTGTTGCACGTTCGCTACAATGTTGCGAAGATGTCACGGAGATCACCGAAGAGACACGGAGGTGCCCGAAGAGACACGGAGATCCCCAAAGGGGGCGAGAGGGGTCCCTAGTGTACCGATGGGGTTGTATGAGGTATCAATGTGAAGCATTCGTGAAGGGGCATCTGATGGGGTGTGTATGGGGTTGAAATATGGTCATTCTGCGCATGCGCGGTAGACCAAGGGTATGGAAACACACGTTTTGGGATCTAGGGGAGCCCCTAATGGACCGATGGGGTCGAGTGAGGTATCCATGTGAAGCCTATGTGAGGGGGCGTTCCACTGGATGGATGTGGGGTCGGAATATCGTCATTCTGCGCATGCGCAATAGACAAAGTGTATGAAAATAGACGTTTTGGGATGTAGGTGAGCCACGAGTGGGCCGATGGAGTTGAGTGAGGTATCAATGTGAAGCATAGGTGAGGGGGCATCCGAATGGACTAGTGTCTCGGCCGTTGCCCACATTCTGCGCATGCGCAGACAGGGAATTCTGGGGAAAGGGTGTGGACATAGACGTTTTAGGGTTTAGGTGAGCCCCTAATGATCCTATGGTGTCGTATGAGGTCTTATTTTGAAGCTGTCATGAGGGAGCATCCGCCTGGGCTAGTGTGTCGTAAGTTGTCAATAGTCTGCGCATGCGCAGTCTGGCCGTAGTATAGAAATAGACGTCTTGGGGTTTAGGTGGGCCACTAGTGGGCCGATGGGATCGAGTGAGGTATCCATGTGAAGCAGTCATGAGGGAGTATCCGACGGGATGGGTGTGACATGGAACTGACGTCATTCTGCGCATGCGCAGTAGAGAAAGTGTATGGAAATAGACATTTTGGCGCCGACAGGGGTCACTATGGGTCTGATGGAGTCGTATGAGGTCTTATGTTGAAGCTCTTGTGAAGCAGCATCCGATTGGGCTCCGGGTTCGTCCGTGTTCAAGGATCTGCGCATGCGCAGTCTGGTCGTAGTATAGAAAGCAGGCATGTTGGAGGATGCGTGGGGGTGTGTGTGTGTGACCCACCACTAGGGGTCCCTGTTTGGGGTTGGGTGGGTTCTGCGCACAGACGTCACTTTCGGGTTTCACTAAAACTATCTTCGAACACAGAAGAGTTCCAATGTTCCCCTCAACCTTCGGGTTTTTTCCCGGCCCGGCCCGGCCCGGCCACGCTCCGGCCCGCCCCGGCCCGGCCACGCTCCGGCCCGCCCCGGCCGCAGCGCGCGCGCGCGCGCGCGCCTTATCCGGCCGCACGCCTGAACGCCTGAACGATAGAACTTAAGCCCAGAACAGGGGGCTTGAACATTGAAAGAACTTAAGCCCAGAACAGGGTGGGCTCGTACATTGAAAGAACTTAAGCCCAGAACGGGGCTTGTACATTGAAATGATCGGCGGCCCAGTCATATACGAGTACATCGCGGTCCTCGGCCTTGGGGTACTCGTCAAACATTTGCACGATGGTAGATAAGGGTCTTCCCCGGCATCGATGGTACAGGTAAAACAAGCAATATTGTCCGCACACGCTACTGGCCAGGCTTTGCAACGTTTGACTGTTCCAACACCACGTCTCTGTGCCTTGATCCATGAAGTCTGTTAAACATGTTAAATCGGGATGGAGGGGTGGCAGGCCGTACGGGTCAAAGTATTCGCCCTGCTGTTCTGTCAAGTACACGCCCACCCAATGTTCACCTGGCCGATCTATCGGGTCCGTGTTGAGAACGTAAGCAGCGGGATACATACGGTCTAATGGGAACACATCTCGGGCGAACACCCCTTGAAAGACCATACGTGTCTCTGGGTCATTCTCCAGCACGGTGGTTATCTGGTCTATATCCATGTTAGATGGAGATCCATGTTTGATGTTGTCAAACTCGGCGTAGCAGATCACATTGACGGTGCTCCGGAGGGCTCGTGCAAAGTGGATTTCCAACCGTAAATTGCCTTGCTTGGCGAGGGCCAGCTGATGGTCGTTCTCTGAGGTGGGGGTCAAATCGAAACAGAACAACGTGTATCCGTTCGCGTAGTCCTCCCGACTGATCATATTCCCTTCGTCCTGGTTGATTTGACCGGTGGCTGTAAACAGGCTCTGATAGGCTCGAATGAAATTCGCGCGCCCAAAGTTCGGTGTTAAGGCCGTGGCTGGCACCTGTTGTCCATCCACATGCAGGGCCACAAAATTGATGCCGAAATGTTTAAAGTCAAACGGATTCTCTGGGTAGGCTCCGCTGAAACTGGTATTTTCCACACAGGCCAGGATCAATCGCTTGGGTAGTTCCCCAGGAACAGGTTTTCTTTGTTGGCGCTCATATTTCCAGCAGACACAGAGAACACTTTGGTTTGCACACGTCGGATAGGGTACTGGGCTGGTTTTGTTTCCAAGGCTTTGAGGTGTCCCAATTGAACAGCTGGATTCGGTTTCACTTGTCGGACATACAGGACTGCGTCTTGGATGACAATCTTATAGTCAGCTGCATGCCCGTCTACGTTAGTGGGCATCAAGGCGAAGGTCGGAGGCTCCCGTATCAGTCGGATTTTGATGGGGATCTTGTTCAACAGGTACCGGTCTTGCATGAACATGTCTGCGTGTAGTCGACCCATGAGATCCACCGAGACGTCGTTCGCGGTCAAAGCCTTCCGTTTGTTATATCCCACATTATCGTTCTCTACGCCCATGTGCTGGGCTGTGTCCTGGTAGAATAAAGCGGCTGTCAGTTGAGATTTTTTAGCCTCTCGCCCATGCAACAACAGCGTCTCGATGTAGGCTCGATAGGGGTAGGTGTTGGTCGAGTCACTGATGAGTTTGTCGCTGAGAAATATATCCACTTGTTGAAACATCGAGTGCAGCCAGAGATTCGTCGGGCCCACCGTTGCTTGGTCGACGATTCTGGAGCCATCTCCATTGACGATCTTGGCTTTCACATACAAGTATGTATGGGCTAAATCCACATAGGCCGTATCCGCATTACTGATGGTGAACTCGATGGGCCCTGTTTCGTTGATGCTGGAGAGCGGGAGATGCTCCACCCATAATCCTTGTTCGGCACTGGTCTGTGTTTGTGGGACGGTCCACAAATCAAATTCACTGTTGGTGGAGGGGCAGGACTCTGCGTGGATCAAGGACATGTTTTAAGAAAAGATATCCTGGGTCTTCGATGTGCGTCGTCGCTGGGTCGGTCGTCGACTGGTGCGTGGTCTCGGTGGTGCAGGTCTTTTATTCCCTACGGTGCGTTGTGCTTTGGCCACCAAGACGCCTCCTGCTTCTTTGGCCCGCCGTGTCAAGGCTTCTTTGGATGCCGTACCCCCCAAGACATCACCGGCGACTTGCAGTCCACTGCGTACCGCTTGTTTGCCGATTGCTTCCACCCCACGCGTCACCAAGGGCAGGAACGTTTTGACGATGCTCCCGAGTATGTTCCCCAGTCCATGTCCTCGTTGCATGCGTGCACCACTAAAGACCGGAAGGCCACCGCCGGCCTGTTGGGCATAATAGTCCATATAGCTGCGTGCATCGCACTCGTAAGGCACCTTCATTATACAAAGTGGGGAGTACGTGCTTGTCGAAAATGAAGTGTCAGCACCACTTTCCCGCGTTCGAATGCCACCGGTCGTCCCGTGTCATCTCTTATATCCACCGTGATAGTGTTGATATCGGTTTGTCGTACGGGTAGGTAGAGCATGTGGGTGAAACTGTGGGTGACTTGATCTCCATACGTCTTTTTAATGGGCACCACCCGTAACGGAGGTGTGTTGATATCGCCTACGATGTGGTTGTCCACCACGTCCGAGTAGACGTAGAGTCCGTACATACCCGACTTCATATCCATCGGGATCTCGCCTTGGTGGAAGGTGGGACCAGCGAACGTCTGTAGATCGAAACCCAGCATTTGCTGTAGGATAGGACTCAGTATGACACTCGCGTTGGCGATGTCGATAAGCTGTGCCTTGTCGTTGTGTGCGTTGTAATCGAAGTCCACGTGATTCTTGAAGGGAAAGGATTTGATGGGTTTTGAAGTATTCGTGACCTCCCATAGAGCCTTATAATGCAACAGTTTTGACAGCCCACCCATGAACTCCTTGGGAGTATCGTACTGGCCTTCGGGGAGGGTGAGTCTGGTGTCTTTTCCTTCGTAGGTCACCTCGTACCACACTTCATTGGCTCGAACGTTGTACCACGAGCACAGGTATTGGATATCCACGATGCCACATTCCCAGCGCCCAGGTAAATGCAACGGTTGCGGTAACTGGGTCACGTACTTGGCCAAGGTGTTGCAAGGAAACACATCCAGCGAACTGCTACTGGGTAGGGTGAGGTAAAACATGGCGACTGAGCTGTTCTGCTGCTGCGTTTGGTTTTAATAGGTGTTCCAGGCCTTGGGCTGTTGTGTCCGGCGTCGTGTTCGTCGCGTTGACTTGCTACGTGTCACGGCTCTGGAGATGTGGGGTGTCCTGATCAAGGATGGTGTTTTAAAGGTCTGAAAAGAAGGTGCCCGTTGTGGTGGTGGTGTTTTGGGGGGTGACTCCGGTTCCCATTCGGATTCCCAATAAGGTAGTGGGCCACTCGGCGATTGCTGGGTTCGCTGCATAAAGGCCCAGCGGTGGGGGTTCCCCACCAATTCCTGCGGTACATGCATGTCTTTCAAGCCTTGAGCGAAGACCTCCCATCCTCGAGGATCCGTGTGCGACCTGCGTTTACGCATCAGGTCATTCACTAAATCCGTCATGTGGGTGCCGGGGACCACCTGATTCTGTACCAGTAGTTCGCCTTTATCATTCCAAGTCATGTTAGGATTCTGTTTCACCGTTGTAATACCAGGCCAGCTTGTTTCTTGAACGATGCAGGTACACTCTTCAGCACTTCGTCTTCGACCCACTGTGGGGCTGTTAGTGGTACCCCTGGTAATGGCGGCTGTTGGAGCGGTGCTGAGGTCGGCGGTGTGTCACGTGGTGGTGGTGGTGGTGGGGTACAGAGGGTTTTGTATTGGTCCATGAACGTCATGTATCGTTGAAGCGTCTCATTGTACCGTTGTACTTTCTCACTGTCGCTTAACTTCGGTCTCTGTAAGATCTGTTGCATCTCTCCATCGAGGGTGTTTATGGTCTTCACCGTAGGTGGGACAGGGTAGGGCGATTGGAGGTTTTGAAGGAACCGTGGCTCGACGAGGACCATTTTTGTCGTTTGGTCATTGTCGGTCGAAGAGTCCACCCAATACTGGACCCAACACGGAAGCGGCCAACGGTGCTAAGATGGTCCCGAGAAAGCCGCCTTTCTGTAACACCTTTTTCTTTTGTGTTTGAGGGACCCGCTTCTGGACTACGGTTCGGAGACCTGTCTTATGCTTGGCCAACTTGGTCTTCTGAGCCGGAGTCAGTGGTACGTTGCCTTTTAACAGGTTGTACCCGATCTCGCACAGACAGCGTACAAGGTCAGAATCCGCACCGCGTACAATGGTTCCGACCAACTCGGGTGGGGCTGTCTTCAATACACGGAGCGTCGCGGCGTGCTTCCGTACTCGCGCAGACATCATGTACAACTAATGCCAGAACCCACAACTCTGTCCTTTTTATCTACCTGAGAGAACAGAGACAAAGTCAACCATGCTGTGGTATTCATTCTTTTTATTATCTCCATCATCAAACACACACACTCCAGCTGGGGGAGCCACTGTGGGTGTGTTTACATTATTTTTGCATGTACACGTGGTGGGCCTCTCCGGGTAAGATGCCGGTCCGTAATCGAAGGTGATCGGGGGTGGCTTGCTTGAGGTCGAAGAGCATATACCCGTGCTGAGGGGTTGTCGCATCTTTAAAGGCTTCCAACGCAAACGGTGTGTGGCCGGGATACATCTGTCTCGACAAGTGCAGCAGTTGAGTGGTATCTCTCGGGTTTTTGAAAACCACCAGGTAGTGGGCATTTAAGCTGATGTTCCGATGTTCTTTATTTTTACTAAACAGATTCTGCACAATGTAGATGATGCTGAGCCGTCGACGATGGCTGCCTTTGGTAAAGAGTTGGGTGACCCGCGCATCCGTCTCCGCCATGACATCATCTAGAACCACCAAGGTGTCCGGTTCCAAATCGGCCAGGTTAGGTAGGCCTTCCACGAACGTGATGTGGGGCATTGCTGCATACGCTGCCTGCCATTCTCCGTAACACCACACGACTCGGGCAATGGGTGGGGTGATCATGCTGTCGGCGTGTTGAAGGAGCTTCGTTGGCTTCTGCCAGCACAGTCTCCATGGTAAATGACCAGTCCAACTCGTCTGATGACCCATCTTCCTCCGTAAGCACTTGATCCACATCTATCACGGCATCTTCCAATGCAAACCATAGATCAGGGTGAAGGGTAAAATGCACTGTACCCCCATCTAGCCGAGCCAATTGAGCAAAGGGGCCGCGTCGGATGTACACATCGTGACACAAGTGAATGAGGTCGCCGTCCAGTTCACCAGACAACACGCGTTTGAATTTGGTCCAGCCCTCTAGGGACAGACGAATGTGAGCCGGGCACGGTTGTGGAAGGTCCGCATCACAGATGTCCCCCACCTCCTCCATGATATCGACCGTATCCGCATAAATGTCAATGGTACAAGACTGAGTCTAGCCGGATAATCAATGGCATCATCGTCTGCCTCCGCTTCATTGCTAGGTTTGGTAATTTGCTCATTGGGTTCTTCCGCCGCTTCACTCAGGGCACGAGCCCACTCCAACTGAACAGCTGACCGCTCGTCCGGTGTAAACAGCTGGTCCACAATAGGCACCACTTTCTCGAAGGCTGTCCACAGATCGGGGTCTAGGGTGAAGCCTCGCGTAGGGTCTTGGTAACGGCCCAGGCGTGGGAAGAAAGGTCCACGGTATACGTAGATTACATTGTCTATGTGGATGAGGTTTCCGTCGAGCTCACCGCTCAACACCCGTTTAAATTTGGTCCAGCCGTCACGGTGTAGCGTAACCGTATTCGATACGGTCTCAGCGCGCGACCAGCAAACATCTCCACGGCCTTCCACGAGGGTGACTTTATCTTCATAGACGTGTAACCCCACCCGGGGTGTAAGGGGAAGGATGGCTCGTAGGACTGGTGACATGCTTGACCCAATGACGAACGGTGAACGACACACACTGTGTCTGACCCTCGTATTTATGGTGAGGTCCCACTGTCAATGCTACAGCGCCAGGGTCAATAGGGCGCAGACTATTCTGAGGCCAACCAGCCGTCGCTGGTTCCGGCGTGAGCGCTCGTGGTCCATAGCCCGAGCATCAAGGATGGCTGTCATAGTCCAGTAGTGGTGAGTGATGGCATACCTCTCCATCGTGTGCACTCTGTCGAGGATCGCTTCTGTGAACTCTTTCAGGATCTGGCGTCGCCCCTCGTTGTCGGCGCCATCTGCAAACATGGACCGAACCACTGCTCTGTAACCTGTGAGTGAATAAAATGCGAGTCGCCTAGGGCTGGATGTCCGTCATGGCTCTGTCACCGTAGAAATGAAAGTGTGGGATCCAGAGGGACGTGTTTTATAGACCATGTCACACATGCGCGCCTAGACGTAGCTCTACGGGTGTAGTCCGTGATACGTACTATTCTGATTGGTTATGTGGCTCCTATAGAGATAGTACCTTATCGACAATGGGGACTACTTGTTTCAAAGCCGTCCATAGATCGGGGTCCAGGGTAAAACCACCGTCGTTCAGACAGAGGAGTCGAGCGAAAAAGGGACCGCAGAAAATGTAGACGTCGTCACACAGGTGAATTCTATCACCGCGCAGGTCAGCCAACAACACCCGTTTCAATGTAGTCCATCCTTCCGGTGACAAAGAGACGTGCGCTTTGGGTTCAGGCGTACACCAACACCTAAGTCCGCTATCGATGAGGTCCACTCGTTTGGGGTACAACAATAGGTTGCAGCCAGGTGTAAGCCTCCGGGTAGCCACAGTCCCTTCTTTCACCTCGGGGTGTAGTAAGTCATCCACCTCGGGGAGTACATCTTTCAGTGCCATCCATAAGGGTGGACAGAGTGTGATATAGGTACCTCCACTCTGTTCCAACCGGGGAAAAAGGGAATCCTCTCCAGCAGTGCGTATGTGCACACCGACTTCCACGTGCATGAAATCCCTTTCGGGCTCTTTTCCCTGTAACAATCGTGTCAATAGAGTCCAGCCTGATAGCGATAACAAAATCTTCACCTTCTGCGGTGCGTCTTGGACCAGCTCCAGGTGATCGTCATTGACGATGAGGTAGACGTCGGACGTCAGTTGGAATAACGCAAGTTCTGTTCCGCTCGCTGCCATGGTGGGGAATGAAAAGCGAACGGTTAGAGAGGTGGCTTTATAGTGTACCTGTTGGGTAGGGTTTTATACACCGTGTGTGGCACTTGTTATACTCGCTTGCGCCATAAGGTCAATAAGGTTAGAAATGCGCTTTTTTCTACTACGCCCTGTGACGGCCCTTCGTGAATGGGCGTAACCAGTGAACATCATAGGAATGCATGTACTAACCTGTCTGTGGGGTTTTTCCACAATGTCGTTCACCTTCGTGTCTTTTCGGGTACGTCCGTGTCTTTTCGGTAAAGTCCGTGTCTTTTCGGTAAAGTCCGTGTCTTTTCGGTAACGTCCGTGTCTTTTCGGTAACGTCCGTATCTTTCCGGGTATATATGAGGGTCTTGAGGGGGGCGACTGTATGTGACGTGTTGTATGTGTTTTTCTCGGCGACGTCCGTGTCTATCATCCGGGCACATCACGTCTGCGCCTGCATTGGGGTATGTATGAGGGTCTTCATGCGCGCGCGCGCTGCGGATTCACCCACGCACTTCCGGATAACCCGCGCGCGCTGCGGCATCAGATCACCCCCGCGCGCGCGCTCTGCGACCGGGGCGGGCCGGGCCGGGCCGGGAAAACCCCCGGAGGTTGAACATCCGGACATCTAAGAGAACATTGGAACTCTTCTGGGTTTGGAGGTGACGTCACAATCCACGTGACCTGCGCAGCAGAATGGAAACGACACCCTAGTCTAGCCCCCTCACATAGGCTTCACATGGAGACCTCACTCGATCCCATCGGCCCACTAGTGGTCCCCTAGACCCCAATACGTCTATTTCCATACCCTTTTTCCACTGCGCATGCGCAGAGTGACGATATTTCAACCCCGCACTCACCCCGATATTCCTACCCCACATCCATCCCATCGGTTGCCCCCTCACATAGGCTTCACATTGATACCTCACTCGACCCCATCGGACCATTAGTGGCCCACCTAGTTCCCAAAACGTCCACCCCGTATGGACCTATACACCCATAGCCATGCAGTATAGGCCCTTTTCCCAAAAATTTCACCGTTGCGCTCCGGCACCCTTCCCATCGTGTTCTAAATGACGAGACGTGAAAAACAAATCCAAACAGCCCATATCACAATGAACGTGTGTGAATTTCCCAGGTTGGACCTATACCCCCCATGGCCAGCCTATGGGCCTATATACAGACCTCGGTGACTTTTCCCCAAAATTTCACCGCTTCGCTCCAGGACCCCTCCCATCGTGTTTTTCTCGGCGAGACGAGAAAAACACGACCCCACAAGCCATAGTAAAGCCCACGAAAAAAAAATTGACCATCCCCATACCCCATACAGGCATTTTCCCTTATATTGTATAATACAGACCCCTATTGTAGGGGTAAAGTCCGTGTTGCGCTTTTTTCCGGAGAAATTTTTACATGCACCCACCCCATTGACTTGATAGGCAGGTCCCAGTAAGCCCGGGGACCGATATTAGCCCTTTTAGCTAGGGTTGATAGGGGTTTTCTCCTAGTTTAGGGGTAAAGTCCGTATTCCGCTTTTTATAGTTTCGGGAAAAAATCCTAATTTTACATGCACCCACCCCATTGACTTGATAGGCAGGTCCCAATAAGCCCGGGGACCGATATTAGCCCTTTTGACTAGGGTTGATAGGGTTTTCCCCTATTTTAGGGGTAAAGTCCGTGTTCCGCTTTTTATAGTTTCGGGAAAAAATCCTAATTTTACATGCACCCACCCATGACTGGATGCCCCTTCACGAATGCTTCACTTTGATACCTCACTCGACCCAATCGGACCATGCAGCGTATTTGAAGTCTGGGGAATACTTTTTCTCCGCGGAAGCTTTTTCCAGCGACCGCATCACCACCAGACCGCATCACCGCGGAAGAATACATGCCCAGGGGCCCTTTGCCGGAACTATAGTGACCTTGAGCTGGTGGCGCCCCCTGGGGATTTCCCTATACCTTTAACCTGGAAAAAAAGGGGACCAAGAGTTACCTCCCTGGAAAATGGGACCGAATTTCAGTAGACCCTACTACTAGTGTAGTTCAATTAACTTTTATTTCCCCCTATTCTTAAAAACAGTGAAAATATTCTTGACTGGTGATAATTGTTTTATTTCCAACTCTGAGTTGCCAAACATTCATTCGGGTACTAAGCATATTTTGACCCTTTTCCATATAGCCGGGTAATTAATGTAAATCCTATTTACCACATTCGCGCCAGTTATAACTGGTTCCCACATGCATAAGCATAGGGAGATAATGTTATTGAGTAAAGCGTGCCCGATGTTATCACGCGCCCATGAGTTGCCCTGCATGCATGCGATTAAAAAGCCTAAGGAAAGCAATCTGATGTGCATGTTGCCTTGGAATCGTATAGAAAATAACGAAAGGAGTTGTAAAGCTGTAGGAACAAAAATTAAAAGGAACAGCGGAAGTGCATCCTTACACAAAATATGGACATTTCTAACAAATTTTTTTAAGTGGTATATCTTCTTTCAGATACTTCAGTCACTAAGTGGGGAAATGTCCACTGACCTCTGAAATAAAATGTTAAGAAATACGTTATAATATATTTTTAAAAAAATATCCTTTCACTGAAGAACGTATACAGGGAAGTTACTATGTGTCATGATACTTTTATCTGAATTTTTTCAGGATTGTACAACATCACAATGTGTTACTGTGATGTGTGAGTTGTACGAACTTTTGCCAGGAAGAACCGCCATTTTATCTGTGAAAGGATGGATTATGGAGACCGCCTTTGTAAAGTTGGGGGTAACTTCATCAAATTTCATCCATAACTTGTCCAATTTTGGTCGTCGCTCATACTTTGCACTGTCCAATTCATTGGGGCGAATCCCCGTCGTGATCTCACTCGGAGCTCCAAATTTAGTCTTATAGTGATTTTTTAAGAAGACATTTTAGGTTTCTGTTGGAGGAATCACGGCAGACAAATTCCAAGCAATGAATGTGCTGCTCACTTCTAATATGGTAGCATATAATTGCTCATAAATTTTCTTTGTATTAAACTGATTCGATCCGTGTCTCGCTCCAGGTCTACATCCTAAATTTTGATTGGGCAGTTTTGTTCTCTGTTGCTGTTACGGTCACGGAGATAAACCTATTTAGGCATGAGCTACTTTCAACATTGGACTACATAAATTACCAGCTAATTTCTCCTTCACAAGCATTTTCTTTCGGTTTGTGCTTGTGAACAGGATATATTATAGTTGAAACAAATTAAATGGTTAGTTGGTATGTCGCAATATGGGGTTGTTCATATTTGTATTTCCAGAAAGTTCGTTTTAACATTATTAATGCCCGTTTGAAACAATAAGGGCATTTTATTCCTCCGTTTCTTACATGTATGCAAGCTACAGAATCTTATTCAGTGTGAAGGGTACAGTCACAAGAAATTGGAACTTAAACTGGGTGGGAACGCTAATTTTTATTTTTATTTTTATTTTTATTCACCTCCTCTAGGTTGATGGAGCAGTGAAGCTGCAGACGAACGCTACTGTGAAGGTTGAACAACATCCACTGATGACAAAAGACAGCTTCAAACAAAGCGAAATAGTGGTAAGAAAAAGGTCTACTCGAAATAACAATGGACACGATCCACTGTGTACTGCCCTGTCATGTAGCAGTTTGGGTGATATGTAGCGCTAAATCATGGGATTGGTGAAGCTCTGAAGTAACTGTGACAAGATAGTGCCACTTACAGCACGCCTTTTCGAGCCCACTCGACCGGTTTCATTTGTTACGCATGCCATTTGGTATTTCTCCTGCCCCAGATGGATTTCGGCGACGTTTACACGACTCGCTAGAAAAGTTAGATGGAGTAGCTCTCGTGGCAGATGACATCTTAGTGTTTGGTGAGCTACCCAAGACCACGATCGTAAGCTGAAAGAGCTGTTTTAGCAATACAGAGAGCACCATACAAAGGTTGGCAAGGCAAAGCTGAAAATTCGCCTACCACAAGTACTCTACATGCGTCATGTGCTCACAAATGGTGGGCTGAACAGACAAACAGAGTGTTCAACGACTAATCGGCATGATAAACTACATGGAGAGATTAACACCTCATCTGTCATAAGTCACGGCCCTTCTTTGCAGCCTAATGAGAGCTGATGAAGACTGCATTTGGAATGAAGAGGTTCACGAAGAATGCTTGAAAGAGAGGAAACATATTCTGGTTTCTGCAGCAGTGTTGAAACACTTTGACCCTAGACAAGAAACAATCTCTACGGTGTGATGTCACTGAGCATAGGCTTGGAGTATGTCCCTCAAATATGACCAACCAGTAGCATGTGTAACCAGTTTATTAACCCGTACAGAATCAAACTAGGCACAGATCGAGAAGGTGATTCTCCCGGTGATGTTTGGTTTGGAAAAGTTTGGATGTTATGTATATAGGCGGAAAGTACTGGCGGAGTCCGACCATAGGTAAGCTGGGGATAATCTTGAAAAAACGTCTCCTCTGTGTTCTAATACGTCTTCAACGGATGATGTTGCGGCTGCAACATTTTCAGCTCGAAATGGTGCAAGGAGAGGTCGTTATGTATATGATGGATATATTAAGCCGTGAATTACTGCCATATTCCAGAGAACAGTTTGACGATCAAGAACAGTTTATATTTGTCAACAACAGATCAGATGGTGAGAAACAAATCGAAACGGTTGATGCAGTGGTATACATGCCATGACCACAGAATCGTTTGCGAACAAGCTATGGCCTCGGACCCCGAAATGGTCACTCTGAAATGACTTGGTCAGGCAGGATTGCCTGATGTTAGGACATCCCTACGTCTAAACATACGACAGTATTTTCCGTTCCGTGATGAGATCGACCAACATGGGGAATTGCTCTTCAAGGGAGATCGCATCATTGTACAACAGTATTGACACGATATCAACCCGAAGAGCCATTCTAGTCACACTGGCTTACAAGGATGCTTAAGACGAGCCAAGAAAGCAGTCTACCGGCTACGGATGAACAAGGGGTTAGAGGACTTGTTCTCCAAATATGGCATTTGAAAGAAACAGCACGATCGCCAGCAAAGAGAGCCACATAACTCATCGCATTCGTGACAGTGACATATTGTTGATTATGACTTCTTTGAGCTGGATGACCAAGAGTACAATCACTGGTGAAAAGTATTTCCCCATATATAAGCACAGTGAGATCTGAGACTGACACGTCCCAGAGACTGCCACCTCGGACCAGAGAAGCTTCAGGAGGGAGGGAACTCGGAGAGGAGATGTGGATCGAGGCTATCGTACTAACTTTCGATGTGACAATTAAATATTGCTCGCACATACAAAGAGGTCGGGATGATAAAATAATTGTATACGTTTTTGTAAAGTTCTATTTGTATATGATTTATGATAGGGAACTGTAGTATGTTGGACATTTCTAAAACAATTATCCCATATAATTCTGTCAATGTCCTATTCCTGCTCGAATAAAGCATTACCTTAATCTTATTCATTTTAACATTGACAGATATCGACGGATGTTTATGGTCACGTGACAACGAAATCTACTGTGGCCTTGTGGGTGATCATAATATGTTGTATAAGTGGACTGGTGATTCTACTTATTGTCTGCATTGCACTGAAAAAGGTATGTAATCTTTCTTCTTTCATAGTTTTCTCTGTTAATCGTCCATTTGTCTCAATTTGGGAACAATAATGGTAGTCAAATTTCATTGCTCGGCACAATAAATGCGTTGATTTTGATGCGCCTTATTACCATTTGTGAACATATAAATGGTGGACGAATTTAATTTATCGGCATATGCCTTATGTTGGCATTGTGGGAAGTTGATGCTGGGTCGACATCGGGCCTTACAGACTAGTCTTTTGTGTTAAATGCCGTCATTTTCATCTGACGACGATACAGCTCACCAATTTCCACTGTACGAGTTGTCACAGCGAAACAGTTCACCAATTACCAATATACGAGTTGTCAGAGCATTTCCATCATAGCTCTCTTGATTTGTATCTAATACCGCTTATGCCGGTGCTAGGGGCCGTGTGGTCATATCATCCAAGTTGCCACATGAACAGGTATAATAAACGCGTACCTGAGATACAACACATATCACGAATCGTTAGATTCTTGGTATGTGCTTCAGAATAGGTTAACCGGAAGACTATACTGTGAGGTCATGTGACTCTGTCAGTATGTCGGCACCCACTTCCCTTATATGTGTTGTAATTACTACTGATTAACCAAATAATGGTGGTTTAATGGCACTGGTTGTCGTTTGCCTTGTCACCACGTGTGAACATGTAATGGAGGTCGAATTGTGTCATCAGATTTGAACACATAATGGTGGTAAAATGGCGTTGGCTATCCTGTGCCTCACACGTGTCAACACATAATGTCTGTCCAATGATGTAGTTTGTTGTGTGCCTTATCACCACTTGTAAACAATAGTGTCGGTCGAACTACGATGGCTTTTCCTGTGCCTTGGCCTCCACTTGTGAACAGTCATGGTGTTTATAGACCAAGTCAATCTTCATCACCCCACACGGAGTTTTCAATAAGATAGAAGTGAAAGGCATATTATAAGCAAGAGACTTTTATGAAACATTTCAATTTATATAGTTTAAGCTTTAATCCATATCAGATTCCATAATTTTGCTTCAGAAATTTTCACTCTAGTCACGATTTCTTATCAGTAGGCTCTACCATCAGAATAACGACATCGCCGGAATCGCATGTACATCCGTGGGATATATACATATATATGAAAAAAGAACAACTATACAGAGTTAGCATGATGGAGTATGTATATTTTATTTATCTTTACAGTTTGGCTTTTTCAACCGTAAAATGCACGTTGAACTCCAACGTCTGCTAGATGAAGATCACAATTCTTCTGAAATGCGTTCAAGATCTCCCTCTGAACAGGAACGAAGTCTACTTGGTGAAACGTTTTCACCACCACCTAGCGGGGAAATTCCAACAGGGGCGTGTAACTCGAAACTGTCTGACGACTGTAAACCAACACCTTCGACCGATGAGACTTACGTTACTCCAGTTTTCCTACGGCCGGTACCGAAAGAGAGTTCGTCGGCCACTTACGTAAACATTCCAGCCAAGGGCGATCCATCTACTGGCACGAGTGTATAATTACTTTAAACTTCATAATCCAGCGGGGTAAAGAAAAGGCCTTTCAATCATCATGATGATTAATATACCTTAAATCATTCCTGTAAACTGTTGTGCTGATAAAAAAAAATAGTTTTACCCACCAAGAAATACTTGCTTGCTTCAGTTCTCCACCAGGACTAAGCCTCTACCATTGAACCAGTAGAGTGCTATCTTTGGAAATACGAAAATACAGGAACGGATGAACTATCTCGTATGAGCATGAAATGAAGCGGGGAGTAATGTCAACTTTACACTGTGTTTCGAAAAAGTCCCTCTGTTGAGTAACAGTTTGCTCTTTAGAATATTACATATACAACTTTCCTCTGATGAATAAAACTTTCAATTTTGATTACAATTTGCTCTTCAGAATAAAAGTTTACACTTCCAACTACAAGTTTCCCGTTCTGAATACACGTTTCCATGATAACGGATAGACGTTTCCATACATTTTCATTTATTTCCATTGATTTGGCGTTTCTATTGGTGTATTACATGTATGAATAACATTAACATGCCCAGATCCTGAACATGAAGCTGTGATTGTAGGCAGCACTCCTGTGCATCCATTGGTTCGGGGCTTGATGTGTGTGTGTGTGTGTGTGTGTGTGTGTGTGTGTTGGGTGGGGTGAAGTGGGAGATGTGCGGTGATTAAAAGTGACGTCCACTCTTATTAGTAATCTTGATTCTTCTTCGCGTATATGACATTACGCACTGAGGTGTAGTGGAGAAAGGGCACTTTCGGAGGTGCTGACTATGCCTCAGACACTTCAATGTTCTTTGCATAGCAATATATGCAGCAAGAACGCGAATCTCCACGCAACGCCCTAATGCCTATCTCAACTCCCTAACAGACGCATCGACGGCTGCTCCTGTGCAATCAAAAGCCGTCATTTGATGTTGCATCTATAATATTCCCTCTTGCCCGGTAGCATCACACTGGGTGTGATATGCGCCTGCGCACTGGAAGAGTAGTAGACAAAGGGAGTTTCGGAAGTGCGTTTGGGGAGATTGAGCCACGATCGATTTGGCTACCTGGTAAGAGTTACCTGTGCGTGTGAAGAGAAGGAGGAGGAAGAGGAGGAGTGAGTGAGAGTGAGTGAGTGATTGTTTGGTGGTGGTGGTGATGGTGGTGGTGGTGGTGGATGTTTGTGATGGTGGGGAAGGTGGTGGTGTTGAAGGGGGTGGTGGTGATGGTGTTGCTGATCACTCGTCTTAAAGCAGTGACGCCGTAAAGCCATATAACGTCTACTATGCCTAGTCCCATAATGTCTTAACGCCACGATGCAGACAGTTGAGAGAAGGAAAGATCAACACGTTCACGGGTTTTCATATAGTTTATTATGCCCTCCATCACATCATACCCACACAGGGAGAGCCGCATTGGGTATGTTTACAATTCAAGTATGCTCTTGTCCATTCAGAAGCCGCCATTTGGGGCGGCATCTGTCATATTCGTTCTTACCCGGTAGATTTATTCTTGGCTGCTCTTGTCTAATCAGAAGCCGCCGTTTCAGAAAGTTCAATCTTCAGTCATGTTCGCTCTGATCCGTTTGTTCTAATCGTCCTCGGGCAGGCCAGGATACTGTAACGGCAATATGCCCCGGAACAGTTGTTTGCGCATTTTGGTCGCATTTTGCAGGGCCTCGGTGGGTGGTAGCCCCATATCCTCTTCCAGGTGACGCTTGGTCTTCATGATGGACCTGTGCGTTGGTTCGCCTTTCATTTCAAGCGGTAGCAGGGTATACTGTTCATAGATCGCCATGGCTGTTTTCTTGATGCAGGGGCGCATTTGGATTTACGCCTGATGTACTTTATACTGTGCGGCTGTAAGTTGATCCACCGCGAGCCCAAAACGTCCATTCCAATGCCCTTTTCCCAGAATTCCCTGTCTGCGCATGTGTGCCATAGCCCTACCTCCATTCCCCACCCATTCAGTCGGATGGTCCCATACGAGTGCTTCACATTGATACCTCACACGGCCCCAATCAGCCCAAGAGTGGCCCACCCAGATCCCAAAACGTCCACCCAGGATCTGCCTGTGCACGCCGCATGCGAACGGAAACTTTCCAGCGAAAGTCAACCCATGGCCACGAGACCCCTTCCATTGTGTTCTACAGCGCGAGGGAGAGAAAACAAGGTGCCACCCCCCATACCGCAAATGTCCGTGAGTTGGTTGCTCAAGGGGTCAGGCTGACTACGACGCGGGAATGGACCTAACATGTCCAGCCCAGACCTGCCTGAACTTTTCAGCAAAAAACAACCCATGACTTCGAGACTCCTGTCATCGTATTCTACAGCTCCAGACAGAGAAAACAAGGTACCACATCCCATACCGCGAATGTCCAAGCGTGGGTTGTCCATTGGATTTAACATTGGAAGTCACCGAAACTTTCGATCTAATGTAGGGGCAAATAACTCCTGTTGAGCCGTCACGTGACCGGAAGTGACCTGTGACCCGGACGTTGCCTTTGACTCGGAAGTGGCATCACCGGAATCGAGGTCATCCGTGACGCCACAGTGACGTCAGATCCACGTGACTCCATACTCACCCTCAGTGATAAGGAATTTCAGGGCTTTCTACTAATAGTGGCTCAATGGTTCGGAGGAGTGAAATCCACTAGTTAACTTGGCGTAACACAGGAGGAGAGTAAGCGCTTTTGGTCAAACCTCCGACCCACTGAGCCTCGCCTTCACACTGCAATTAGTGTTCCAGAAGAGGATTTACAAAATAATTTTCACCCTCCTCCTCTGTTATGTCAAGTTAATCAGTGAATTCCAACGCTTTTGGTTCTTCTCGGTTATTCGGAATATTTGGTTTGAACACAATACAAAAAGAATCAAATATACGGAAGAATCAAGAAGAACGAAGAATACTAAGAGTGTACGATGAATGAAGGTATAAAATCGATAATGCTCTTTTTGACTCATCGACAATGGCACTGGACGAATTATGGATAAAAGCCAAGTGATTAGCAGTAGGTATAGCCCTAATCTATTAGCACTGAGGCTGAGGCTGATGACGTCACGCGGCGTTAACGTCACGTCAGGGTCAAATATCACTTAAGTTCAAAGGTCACTTCCAGGGATGACGTCACGTTCGGTCACGTGCCTTGTGGTATTAATCTGCGCATTCCAATGGAGTCGAGGTGAGATATCCGTGCCATATCCGTGGTCTGAATGGGTCGTGTGAGGTATCATATTGAAGTGCTCGTGAGGTAACGTGCGACTGGTGTGTACAGTCGGGCAGTAGTAGAAAAAAGAGCATTTGAATGGACGTTTTGGGGAAGCACTCGTGGGGTAGCGTCGGACTGGAGTGTTTTGTAGTCGAAATAAGGCTATGCCGTGCATGCTCAGTCAGGGAGTTGTGAGAAAAAAATCTCAATTCAATGGACTTTTTCGGCTAGATATGGACCATCCCTGGTCCAAAGGGTCGTGTGAGGTGTCATATATAAGCTCTCGTGGGAGAGAGTCCCACCGGGCTGACGTGAAAGTGAATTGCTGTCAATCTGCGCATGCGAAATCGGGCAGTAGTAGAAAAAGTGCATCTGTATGGATGTTTTGGGCTAGAGGTGGACCATTCCTGGTCTGAATGGGTCTTGTGACGTGTCATATTGAAGCGCTGATGAGTTCGAGTCCGAGTGGGCTGCTGCGTCATGGAAATGCCGTCTATCTGCACATGGGCAGTAGAACAAGGGTACTTGCCTGGACGTTTTGGGGCGAAGCGTGGGTATTATTAGCTGCTGTCGCAATACGAAAAGTTTGAAAAGTGTGAGTTTGCCAGTTAGTTGTCGAAGGGCGGTGGTTCTCTCCGGGTACTCCGGCTTCCTTCACCAACCAAACTTGCTGTTACCATAGGAGTGAAATAACCTTGAGTTTGACATTAAACCAAATGCCCGAGACGCCTGAATACCTGATGTTATGCTGTCCGTATCAGTAGATAGACTCTCAGCAGTTTCTGCTTCGGTATCAGTCGATGGACGCTAAGAATCAGCTGGTATAATCTCAGCATCTGCATTGGCTTCTTTTGCCTCGGTTTCTTCATACCCATGTTCATAGTTTCTGTTGGTGGCACATAGCTTGGTGTCTGATGAACGTGCCTTCACACTCAGAACATCTATAGTCCATGTTGACGGCTGAACATCGATGGGGCACGTCTTACTTTACCAATTGTCCCATGACCAAAAATTTGTCTACCATTTGAAGAGCCAGTCAATGTTGTTGAAACAGCGCGACAAATGTTTGTCCTATTATTATGCAAATTAGATGGGTGGCATTTTATTTTTTACTTCAGTTTGATGCGGATATATATGTCTGTGTGCGCCCCAAGAAGATTTTGTTGAATTCATTATGTGAACTGATTTATTGAGCAAAAACGAGCTTTTTATCACCATTTTAGAGAGCGGGATGCCTAACCTGCTCAACGCTCTATCTTAACAACTTAACGCATTGTCAACCGTTCAATCACACACACATACATGCTTTGACCATGGCCTTTGACCTTTGATGAAAGTGACGTCATCACAGGGACTGTCGTCATCAGCGAAAGTGACGTCTCCGCTGGAATATGTGCTCACCTGGTCGGGCCCATACATAAGCGTCATTGGGCAGTCCAGGATACTGTAACGACAAAATGTTCTGGAGAAGCTGTTTTCGTATTTTGATCGCATTATTTTAGAGTTTCTACAGATAGTTCAGAAGCTCGGATTGAACTCAATAATCACGTGGTATCTAAGGAATTGACACTAATTCACCGTGACGAAGTGGTACCCGTCAACGCCCGTCTCAGCGCTTTAATGTCCATCCTTAACACCTTAACGCCATATCGTACGCCATAACGCGAAAGTGACTAAATTAATACTCTGCGAGTGAACATGCGTGGAATGATGTCACTTCCGGCCATGACGTTATTTTCGTCGATGTCGTCGCTTCCGACGATGACGTCACTTCCGGTATGGATGTAACTTCCAATGATGACGCCTCTTCAGGGTTGTCGCGTTAAAATAGGGCTTTCGGGTGTTGTGATATGGCGTTAAGGTGTTGAGACGAGCGATAAGACGCTGAGAAGAGATCTTAGGCGTAACGATGGCGTTGACCAGGCAGAGCTTCTGAGCTCACATCCACTCTATCTCGATTCCTCCCGCGAGGGCATTTGAATCGTTATGATAGTCGTTGGCAGGCATTATTGTGTTGCATTCATACAGGCAACCCTATCCGCAGGAGAGCACATTAGACGTCTAACTGCCAACATGGCTTATTGCCCGCCTTGAGTGTGGATAATCAAACAGAGACCGCCGATAAGGAAAGTCTAACCGCTGATACTGAAGCTCGTTCGCTGATGCGGAGAGCTGTACCCTGGAAAGCCTGTGACAGCTGATATCAGTACCCAGGCTGAGGCGATCGAAGAGAAACGCCAGAATAAATTACAACAGATTTACACCACTTCAGTAAATCGATATATGAACAGTTTAGACTGCTGCTGCTTGAAATAAGAGAAGTCTCACGCTCCGAGCCAATACAAGCGTCACTTGGAAGAGGATATGGGGGTTATCACCCATAGAGGCCCAGAAAAGTGCGGTCGAAATTCGAAAATTCTGCAATATCCGGGACTGTCTAAAGGCGCTTAGGGATGGGCCAGGGGGGACGGACGGCGGGAGATGCGTCCAACGTGCAGGATCGGATATGACCCATGTTTGATGCAACACAAAGGCAGTTTTCGCAGCATTGTTGCAAATATTATTGACGATCGCTACAATGTTGTACAATTATATCGACATAACTCACAAGAATATAGATATGAGCCGATAAGACATTACTGCATTATGACATGGACATGCCTCACTCGCTCAATGGCAATGGATATTATACACAAACAAGCACGTCAGTAGAACCATGCCACCAGTCGCCCAATACGGTCAAGTCCGACCGTTTTTGTGCTTTCTCTACAATTTACGACGCCAAAGTGTATAGGGATGTATGTCGGCGCCTAATCCCTAGTGCACACTCGAAAATATGGATTAATTAATTCTGGCGCATGCGCAACATGACGTCACCGGTTAACATCACCACCCTAGTATTAGTCTACATCACGAGAGCTTCCAAACACCCAGTACATTTACCCTGTACATTTACACCCAGGGTTCGTCTCTAGATCCCCTAAACACGCCCATGTGCCATAGTCCTTTCTCTAGTATCCTCGATTGCGCATACGCGCCTTGACGGCATAGTTACATCATGACCTGAACACTGTATGACTTTGCACAGCAAGAGATTCGGAAAGACACCCTGCATGACACATCGGGAACCAAGGTGGTCCCTAGTACGTCCATAAATGCCCCTGCGTATCCGAACTACCCTACTTCTCGAATGCGCATGATCTCCCTAATCAAGGTGGACAGCACCCCAGTCTCATACTACATACATGGATCTTCAGAACCAAACCCTGTCCGACAAATGTGGTGCCCCTAGTTTGCCCAAACACGCCCGTGTACCACTTTCTCACTCTCGACTGTACATGCGCGCCATCATTTCGCTGGCCCACACGGACAGCACCGCAGTTCTATACTACGAGAGCTTCAAGGCGACATCCTGGACGACACATTTGGCCCATCTATGCGTCAAACACTCCCATGTACTCCCGAAAATGCTCATTCTCTACTACAACTGTACTACTGTAATTATCCACGTCAACCACCCCAGTCGTAGTTTACACTCATGAGAGCTTAAATACGACACCTGGTTCGATACACCTAGATCGTCCAATCACGCGCCTGCGTATCCACAAATACCCTTGCTCTAATACTCCTCGACTGCGCATGCGTGTGATGACGTCTCAGGTTCTCGTAAATAAATATACAGCCCAATATTATTCTACACCAGTAGAGCGTTAGTACGACACGATGAACGACACACTGGCATTTTATTGAAGGGATCTCAAGGCCGTTGTGTGATATTAGCTGGCGGCGTCATCGCGCGCATGCGTTTTCGGTGTGAGATGAGCCATACGTGGTCACAATGGGTCGTGTCGGGCGTAGTCTTGAAACTCGTGTGATGCAGACTATGAATGGGAAGAGGTTTTTTTTACCAGAAGTGACGTCACGGTGCGCATGCGCAGTCTAGAACAAGCAAAGAAAGATGACAATTTTGGGGTACGCAGGGGCAGATAGATGGGCCATTCCTTCTCCCAGTGGGTCGAGCAGGGTATCGTATTGACGCCCATTTCGCGTAGACTACGATTTGCGTGTTTTTTACTGGAAATGACGTCAGGTTGTCCAGGCGCAGTTCAAGAATACTAGAGAAAGTTGATGGTACGCAGTGGTGTGTTTGGTCGATAGATGGACCATGGGTACAGGGGTACGTTTGGGCGATCTGAGGGCTACCCTTGCCCCCATTAGGTCATGCAAGATGTTGTTTTGAAGCTCACGTTGTGTAAACTACGACTGGGGTGGGTTTTATAAGAACTGACGTCATGATCCGCATAAAGCACATCCGCTGTGATCTCTAACCCCCAATTTCACTGTTCCCGACCCATCCTTCTGGAGCTCGCGTTTTACTGCACGCTGCCATGTTTGATTCGCTCATTGGGAACCGAGTTGTGGTACGGTCAATGTTTGCAGATGACGAAGATAACGATGGGGACGCCAGATTCTGGAACAGTTTACAGATGCGGTGCTCTGGAGAGTCGATACGATGGAGAGGCGTGCTATGACGGGACTATGACAACCATCCTCCACACCTGGACTATGGATTCTAATTAGAAGCAGATCTCAAGAATGGCTATCCTCAGGTGGACAAATTTTATATCACGCGTGCACCTCGCCATGAATCAACCAAGCAAATTTCAGCAGACGGCACCTTTTCCATAATGACTATCACCAAGTTCACAGAAGTAGAAGCATAGTTGAGTTACATATTATCAATAAAACCTACTTTAAGGTTCAGTTGATTGAAATTTCCCGTCCTCTTCTCAGTAGAGTCCAGTACATTTAGATCAAATAAATTCAACATTCCGTATACTAGCACACCATTGAGGACGTAAGCACTACAGACAGATGTACAAGAATGGAAAGTAGAAAACAACAACAATAAAAGCAGATGATTACGGGGATCAAATGTCCAAAAGATTTATTGAGCAGATTGTCAAAAGTTAAATCGATGTTGTTAATCAATTGCTAACAATGTATCTTCTATCGCAATCGAGGCAAGTGAACTACCAGGTGTCCTCGACAAGTAGAAAGGTTTAGTGGTAAATCAGTTTATGTACCGTAATTCCTTTTCAGACCAATAGAAAGAGTCGGTAATACAGACTTACCATAAAATGAACATGTCGTGCATTGCTGCAATCCAATACAATACTAACCAGTTTATTACTTGCCTTTGCATTGGCACGTTTCTCGTCTGCTGTGTTAATCAACATAAGTCAACTTCCAAAGGTCTGTTACTCATGGAGAAATTTCGTTATACTGTATATATCAGCTATCAGCTCGAAACTATTCAATGGGTTATCTCCCTCCTGCATGTATCTGCGCATTGTAGCAAATATAATTACAGTAGGACAGTCTCGAGATCGAACTCTCTGGCCGCAAAAGGCGCGAAACGACATCATCGCCCATGTGACGTTACGCTGAAGTTAGGCAGCGAACCATTTCTTAACTTTGACAATACTGTATTATTTACGAACTTTTGCAGGCAATGTCTTCTGTTTGCAAATGCCTATTCAACTACGACACAATAACTCCTTCAAAGTTATTTGGATTTCAGTATTTTGAAGCCATAATGATACCTGTTCTCAATGTTAAAGCATTGCCCGGCGCCTAATCTTGGCCCGACGTCACTGTGCTATGACGTCGTTTCGCACCTTTCACGGCTTGAGAATTCGTTTCGGGACGTACCTATTGATTTGCATGCGGTAATACATTCCTGGTCTGTGATTTAACCAGGTTCTGGACAATTCCGAAAATGAAATGTTAATGTTATCATATTTCGACCAGATTTAGCGTACCCTGAACATTGAAAATGCCTCTATTTTCATAGAAAATTCACATATATGCTAACAAGTTAAAATGTCATTTTCCTCAATAGTTTTCTGGAACAATGCTATATCAATAAATATGAAAATATGAGGTCACTGGGCTTTTCTTCAAGAAAATAAGATACAATTATGACCAACCTTGGTCTTGTAGTCAAATTGTTCTGATTTTGCCATGTCAATTTACTAGCGTTGAGATCAAATGCCTATCCATATTGCACTCCAAGTTCTTTCAAAGCTGCTCTCTTTGAAGTTAATATTTCCCTTCTCTAGTCACTTTAATACAATTTTCTCTTTATTGATAGGTGCGCAGAACCCTGCGCAGTAGATGTAAACTGAATTCGCCTGGAACCTCCTTAAGTATCAATATAATATTGCTCAATAAACTTTTGGAACATGAAATAGATGCAAAAGCTAGAAAGCTACGAAAATCGAACATATTTAGATTTGAACAAAATAAGAAAATTCAGGAGATATTCAAACAACATCATTCTTGGACAGCAAGGTATCTAAATGAAAAAAAAAAATCAAAATGATAATCGGTAATGTGCAGCTATTGCATGTTATTAAATTACCGTAAATCTTAAGATAATTATTTCATTATGACGTCACCTGGATTCTGCCGAGATTAAAGTGATCGTAAATCCTTAAGTAAAGTTTCCATCAAATGAAAGATCATTGCGAACAGTGTCGGAAAATATTTATTTTATTTTATTACGATTTTATTACACAGGGTAAACTGCAATTGAAGCAAGGTATTCTATGGTGGTCTGTTGCAATCATATTTAGGTCCAGTGACGTCACACTGCCTTAATACATATATTTCAAACACTGTATGCACTTTCCAGTGCTTGATCCAAGCTTAAGGTATGTACTTCGAGTTTCAACACAGACTCACTGTTCCAATGTGCATGTTCCAAAATCTGGGAAATTAAATGCAAGATTCAAAAAATCTATCAATGGTAGTTACACACGAAACAGAACAAGATTTAGCACACATCATATATAGCAGCCAATTTTACATGACTTCGTTCGTTTCTACTGAACTTACATGTACACTCCGGAAATATATTTATTTCCGTGAAGAGCTGATCCGTCTGCAATCAGGCTTCAAGCATCAACGACCGGTTGAATTTCTCCTGGATACCACCATTATATTCGTACGGGTCATGTGATTGGCACTTTCGCGTTGTATCGTATCATGCGGATCACGTGACCCGTACGAAGAAAATGGCGGTATCCAGGAGAAATTCAACCAGCCGTTGATGTTTGAAGACTGATTGCAGACGGAGCAGCTCTTCCCGGCAATCAAACTATTTGCCGAACTCAATAAAAGCAGTGGACAGAGAGTTGGGAGGGCTTGTTTTATTGCCGGATAGAGCCGTACGGCATGCATGGAGCCGTGTGGTCCAGGAATGTACATGTAAGTTCAGTAATGGGAAGCATGGCGTAGCAGGAACGAACGAAGCCATGTGAACTTGGCCAACATCATATAGAAACTCCAAGGCGTCAGGCAATTTCTTCCACATTCATATTTGCATCCCCAAAATTGCCACAGATCTTCGTTGAATCGAGACATCGGCATCATATCAAACCGAACGTTGGCGAGTAAGCATGGTAAGCACGAATGTGTAACGTCCTCCTGTGACGTGATGGCGATAACGTCATCTACATTGTTGACGTTGTACGAACGCATTGCGCGCAGAGCGTGTATATGATTGAACCAATCAAATGCTCTTCTTTCGGAAGAAGTTCCGTGACGCTTCAATGGAGTTTTTATAAAGCTCAATTGCAAGCAGGATAAGCGGTTACAAATATCACCGTACATAATGAATCAGTCCACACATGTTACATAAACCCTGGAGACATACCAACTTCCCATATACTTCATTCAAAATGCATATAGCTAAGAACCGATCTTGTAATTTGTGTTTCCGTGATGTCCTTGTCAACATGCAGAATTTCACTTTTGAAAGCTAAACAATGGTGGTATCAATATTATGATAATGGCACCCAATATGATAAACTCTTTCGAATTCAGGCACTTCGTGGGTTTTAAGATCTCCAAATGTATAACAGTTATATTCATGTATATTAACAGTATATTATGGTATAACTCTAGTCACAAGTATTAAGCGATTATCTATTTAAAAATAACGACGGGAGCTATCAATGATTTACGACATAAAAGATCATAGTAGTAAAATATATATATCCATGGGGGTTAATAAGAGCTATAATAAGACAAATACGAAGCTGTGCATTTGAAAACCCCTCGGCTCTAGGCGCCAGCCATTCATAATGTATTCAATTTGAACCGTACTACTTTGAAGAAATCAGGAACACCAAGTCCAGTGACAAATATACAGATTATCAAAAATTTTGCAATTAAAAATGGCCCCTAAGCTTTTCGTCCAATCAGAGAAACCGGCAGTCAATACTTGTCTCTTGATATATCGATGATGTATACCAAGTGTCATACTAAACACTTGAACAGTATCAAAGATATATAGATCATCAATAATTTTACATAAATTAAAAACGACTGCCAAAGTTTCCATCCAATCAAAGAAAACGGTTCTGTCATTCATTTTTAGTCTCTTGATGTATTGATGATGTATACAGAGGCTTGCATCAAACACTTGAACAGTACTAGAGGTATAGATTTTGCTTGAATTGAAAGTTTTCCACCTAATCAGAGAAACTGGTTGTCATTTATCGTAAGTTTCTTGATATATCGATGTTTTATAGTTTCATATGAAGCACTAAAACTTTATCAGATATAGATCATTAATGATTTTGCATAAATTAAAAAGATTTCCGCCCAATCAGAGAAACCAGTTCTGTCATTCATCGTAATGCATCTGATGCATCGATGATGCATACCAAATTTTACATCGAGCACTCGAACGGTATCAGAAATAGATATCATTAATAATTTTGCATAAATTAAAGATGGTCGCCCATTCTTCCCGCCACCCAGAGGAACTTATGTGGTTATTCATTGCAACTTTCTTGAAACATCGATGCTGTATACCACGTTTCGTATAGAACACTTAAATGGTATCAGAGATATATATCCTGACAGATTTTGCACAGACGGACGTACATGATGACGACAATACTCTTGCGCCAAATTTTGGCCGAGGGGTAAAATAACGACAAGTAACGAATTATTAGTAGACTGATGCCCTTTAGCCCTATCTAGAAAGGGTATGATCTCCCCCTTATTACTGCCGCTCTTTGATGTTGGAGGAATGAAACACTTCTTCCGTTAATTAATCGCCTCATTTTCGCTTTTCGCTAAGGTTCCCGCGATTATTTTAGATGATAGATTGAGGCATAAGTTAGATTATTTGTTTGAAAAAATATTTTATGAAGGGGGAATTTCTACATCTACTCATTATATCTGAACATACAGCTCCTAAATACTCAAATTCATTGTGAGGAAAAGTTTCTTTTATCAAGACACCCCTAGTGGAATAAGGGAGATAAAACCCTTTCCGAATTATACTATTGACCGATCAGTACCCTTTGCTGCGAAACAGAGTGGAGTGGGGAAAAGAAATAAAAATTAACAGCCAAACCGCTGTAAACAATGATTGAAGCTTCATCCTTGTTATTCTTCTGTTATATACAACCTCATTAGTGCTTGTTTTTCATCGCTTTGGTATATTCATGAAAGCTTTATGTGTCAGTCATTAAGACCGTATGCGGATGCGCGCCATATTTTCCGAGGGAAATCAATCAGAGGGTTTATATAGGAACTGAAAATGTGAGAACGCGATTTGAGAGGACTATAAATATAACAATATCTTCTCACCAGAGAACCCTTGCTCTCAAACAAAAAATATACATAATAACTCCAATGATTCCCACATCAGAGGGAATGCAACGGGCTTCACAAGGTTTGGCTTACTATCCCTAGCAATCGAACTGGGAATGAGATTATTCGTTGGTAACATCCTTGAATTCGAATTCCGTGTCCTTTTCGTCCACTGTCGTGGGTACGGGAGATGTGGGCGGTTTACCGGCTGTACTCTTACGATAAGAAGTGACGCGCTTAGTACCATCCCTATAACCACTCTTCCTCTTCCATTCCTGAACGTCTTCGTGTTTCTGTCTCTTGAAGAAACCGTACTGCAATTAACGGAGATTATATGTTACAATGGATCAAAATGACGTTCAAGTTAGATGACGTCCGCTCATACAGACGTCATCCACGCTAACACAAGGGTTATTTCTATCTTATATACCCTGATATAGATGGGGACAGTAAAATGAGGCTGAGGAGTGAGGCTGAGGAGTGACGTCAGTATGTCGTCACGAATGAATTGATATCTGGGTCAAAGGTCTCGTCCGGGTCAAAGGTCACGTCATGGTCAAAGGTCACGTCCGGGTCAAAGGTGACTTCCAGTCACGCGACGGCCCAGCAAGAGTGATCTGTCCATAAATAAGGCCACACGCTTCAGTTATTTCAATGTTAGTCCCAATGGGCAACCCACTCATGGACATTTGCGGTATGGGGTGTGGCACCTTGCTTTCTCTGTCTCGCGATGTAGAACATGATGGGAGGTGTCTCGAGGACATGGGGTGATTTTTGCTAAAGAGTTCAGGCAGGCCTGGGGTGGACAAGTTAGGCCCATTCCGGCGCAGTGGACAATGACCTGGCACCGTGCGCTTCAGTTATTTCAATGTTAGTCCCAATGGGCAACCCACCATGGACGATATGGTGTGTGGCACTTGTTTTCTCTGTCTCGAGCTGTAGAAGGTAGGGGTCGAGGTGGGCCATTTTTGGTCCGAATGGGTTTTCTTAGTGAAGCACTCGTGGGGTAGCGTCCAGTGGAGTGGAAGTGAGGCTATGGTGCGCATGCGCAGGCAAGGAATTGTGGGAAAAGGGCATTGGACTCGACGTTTTGGGGTCGAGGTGGGCCAGTAGTGGGCGTACTGGGTCGTGTGGGGTATCCGTGTGAAGCGCTCGTCCAGGCCGATCAAGTCAAGGGTGGGTGCATGAAAACCTTTTCCTGAGAAAAATCCGGAAACACGGACTTTATCCCTAAAATATGGACGGGCCTAGATAGGCTAATATCGGTCCCCAGCGGATAGTGACCTGCCTAGAGGTGCGGGGTGGGATAGTGGGTGCATGTTTTCTCCAATATAAAAACAGGAACACGGACTTTACACCTGGTGAGTCGTAGAAATGGGAATGTTGTTTTTGCTGAGTGTAGTCTCTCAAGTTCCGACACCACATGAATGGAAGTAATCGAGTTGCCTCTTGGTAGTAGAGAAAGCAGAAATCCAGTATATTTGCCCTATGGCCTTTGTGGAGAGTTTTACAGTAACGCCTTAACGCCCTATCTTAACGCCTAAACTCCCTATCTTAACGCATTAACGCCCTATCTTAACGCCTTAACCCCTTATCCTAACGCCTTAACGTCCTAGCATAACATTTTGTTTACATTTTGCGAGAGGTTGTACCATGATATTATATAATAGTAACGCGTCAACAAGATGTATGTACCAATCCATTCACACCACGGAATAAAACAAGTTGGGACTTGACGGTCCCCGATGTCGTTATCGCTCTACGCCGGGACATTGTACGGAGATTTTGTTGGGAAAAAACCCTGTATTTTAGGTCGTCGCTCTATATGGTAAAATTTTCAAGGATTTTTCTGAGAAAACCCCTGTTCTATTTATAGATCATGTCGGGTAGAGCCTGACTGGAGGTGAAACGCGTATAGTAGTAGAGTAAGGGCACTTTCGGAGGCGCTGACTATGCCCCAGGCACTTCAAGGTTATTTGCATAGCAATACAGCAAGAGAAGGGGAATCCTCACGCAACGCCTTAACGTCCATCTTTAATCCATAGCACACGCTTCGACGGCTGCTCCTATCCAATCAGGAGCCGTCATTTGATGTTGCTTCTATAATAATCTATCTTGCCCAGTAGAGTCTAACTGGGAGTGATATGCGTCTGCGTGCCTAGTAGAGAAAGCGGGTTTCGGAAGTGCAAAGGAGCGCGTTTGGAGGAGAGGGTAGCCATGTTCGATCTGGCTACCTGGTATAGTTACCTGTGTGTGCGTGTATGGAGGAGGAGGAGGAACGGGAGTGAATGAGTGAGTGGTGGTCGTGGTGGTTGTTTGTGGTGGTGGCGGTGGTGGTGGTGGTGAAGGCGTTGCTGAGTGCACGTCTTAACACAGTGAGGCCTTAACGCCCTAACGTCTTCTATACCTATTCCAATAATGTCTTATCGCCATGATGCAGACAGTTGAGAGAAAGAAAGATCAACACGTTCACAAGTGTTCAAATAGTTTATTATCCTCTCCATCACATCATACCCAAGCTGGGTAGCCGCGTTGGGTATGTTTACAATTTGATGTTGTATCTGCCACATTCCTTCTTGTCTGTTACTTGTATTCTCGGCTGCTCTTGCAATTGTCCAATCAGAAGCCGTTTGGTGTTGCGTCAACCTTCCTCCATGTTCGCTCTTGTCCGTTAGAAGTATTCCTAATCATTTGAACGTCAGCTGTGCATGTCTTTGGAATACGCTTGCTTTTATGAACGTAACACAGTAACTCCCAAAGCCTAGCTTAACGCTTCTACGCCCTGGTGAATGAACCCGAGAGCTCTGATACCCCTAGATATCCTATGGAATTGAAACTAATTCATTGAAATGCAGTGACGCCCGTCAACGCCCATCGTTACGCAATAACGCCCTATCTTAACGCCTTAACGCCCGTATCAACGCTTTAACGCCTTATCTTAACGCCTTCACGCTCTATCGTAACGCCTTATCGCCTTATCTTAACGCCTTAACGCGTTAATATAGGGCGTTAAAGCGTTACTGTGAAAATCTCCACAAAGGTCCTAGGGCAAATATACTGGGTTTCTGCTTTCTCTACTACTAAGGGGCAACTGGATTACTTTCCTTCGTGTGGTGTCGGAACTTGAGAGCTACACTCAACAACAACAACATTCCAATTTCTACGACTCACCAGATGTAAAGTCCGTGTTCCTCTTTTTATTTCGGAGAAAACATGCACCCACTATTCCACCCTGCACCTCCCGGCACGTCACCATCCGCTAGGGACCGATATTAGCCCATCCAGACTTAGTTGATAAGTGTTTACCATATCTTGTTTCCGGATTTTTCCCAGGGAAAGTTTTTCATGCACCCACCAATGGCTTGGTCGGCCTGAAGGAGCGCTTCACATGGATACCCCACACGACCCAGTACGCCCACTATTGGCCCACCTCGACCCCAAAAACGTTCATTCCAAAGCCCTTTCCCCGCAATTCCCTGCCTGCGCATGCGCACCATACCCACACCAGTCCAGTTTGGACGCCACCCCACGAGTGCTTCACTAGGACACTCTATACGACCCATTCGGACCAAGGATGGCCCACCTCCACCCGAAAACGTCTACCCCAGATCTACCTATTCACTATGCATGCGCACGATAACTTTTCAGCGAATGTCAACCCATGGCCTCAAGACCCCTCCCGTCGTGTTCTACAGCTCGAGACAGACAAAACAAGGTGCCACATCCCATACCGCAATGTCAATGAGTGGGTTGCCCATTGGGACTAACATTGAAATAACTGAAGTGTACGGTGCCAGGTCATTGTCCACTGCACCGAAATGGGCCTAACATGTCCACCCCAGACCTGCCTGAACTTTTCAGCAAAATTCGCCCTATGGTTTCGAGACCCCATCAAATAGAATCAAAATGGGTATAAGATGTTAGGCCTTGAACTATACGAGCAACATGAACAGGTATGATTTTCGGATGACTCCATATGGCCGACATTTTGAATTTTTACCATCAAATCTTGATCTTGGGGATACGCAAGTAGATTCAAAATGAGTACAGGAGGTTGGATAATGCTTAGAGATCCCTCAGTTTTGATAAATTTGTATAATGAGCTAAGAATAATGCCTTGAACTGTATACGAGCAACACCAAAAGTGTGATTTTCAGATAACCCCATATGGCCGCCAATTTGACCATCAAATCTTGATTTTTGGCATATGTAAATAGATTCAAAATGGGCATAAGATGTTAGGCTATGCATAGAGATCCCTCGGTTTTGATAAATTTGCTCAGTGAGCTAAGAATAATACCTCGAACTACACGAGCAACAGGAAAAAGTGTGATCTTCAGATGACCCCATGTGGCCGCTATTTTGAATTTGACCATCAAATCTTGATCTTTGGGATATGTAAATAGATCCAAATGGGAATAGAATGCTGGGCTATGCTTAGAGATCCCTCGGTTTTGATAAATTTGTATAATGAGTTTAGAATGATGCCTGTTATACGAATAACCTGAAAAGGGCGATTGATGTATGAACCCACGTGACCGCCATTTTGAATTAACGCATGATGGTTAATCACCAGAATGATAGAAATGGGCCCAAAATTAGCCAAATATAATATTCCAATACTACAGAAAGTCTTCGCTCTCGATTTTCATTCATTCTGGTGATACCGCGAATGTTCAAAAACCCGAGAAAGAAAACTTCGCACCAACAATTATCTTGATCGGAAAGATCCAATCTATAAGAAAATGGATGTTGCCAAAATTCACAAACGAAAATACTGAAATACTCTACACTATACATATGTTAAAATTTACCCCATAAAACTACTTCAGATTTGATCCCCATTTCTTAAACAAGGAGTTTCATACAAAACGGTTTTAAATCGTTTCAAGGCCCATCTTTTCGCAATCTTTGGATCTTATTTGACTTCGAAATGACCTCAGAATGACCTCAAATTGTCAAATTTGTCTTGATATCAACCCCGACCTTGAACCGTACTGCATACAAAAGTACTTAACAAACAGCACAATGGGCCTATATATGAAATAAAACAGAATTATCCCTCATTTTTGACCTCATTTGACCCGTAAAGTGACCCCCTAAAATGACCTCAATTTCAATAATTAATAAGCTAGCCATATCTGTGTTAACATCCTACAGTACCTAAAACCAATTTAATGTGGATACCCATTGGTAACAAACATCACAATGAAGATTAAGTTAGGAACGACTTTGACCAATTTTTGACCTTATTTGACCCCAAAAGTGACCCCAAAACGCGGTATGCTGCAGAGGCGCCCAGGAATTTAGTTGTAGCAGCGTGAAACGTTCGTACTTGTTAGATAAATATTGACACGATTAACTTACCTTCCATAGTATCACTCCAATGAGTACCAACAGAAGAAAGCCTCCAACAACAGATACGATGATGATCCATAAAGCAACCTCTTCTGATGACGGAGAGCCGGGGTAGAATGGTGTCTCAATGTGTGGATGGGGCTGAAATATGAATATCAATCATGGCAATTCAATATCAAACACTGGCCAGTATTCCCAAATATGGCACTCACACTACAGTCTAGTAGACCTTTGGTTTGCAGCTGATGTATGGATATCGAATATGATTTAGTACCCAATACTCTCCGTATTCATATAGAGGGTGGTCAAACTATAATCGAGTAGGTCTTTGGATATCGGACGTGACAACCTAATGTTCAGGTCTGACCGCTGTTCACATAGAGGAGATCAGATAGAGGACGTCACATTTCAGGTATTTGGTTTGTAAATATTCAGCACTGTCCATTGTTTCCACAGCGGCGGCCATAGTAGTAAAATAAAACGCATCTTCCAGAGTATTGATCGTTGATCACACTTTTGACCTTCGTATATCATTAAATCAATCGCGTGATCGAAAGGGACATTTGAACCTGTGAACTAGTACAACACTTAAGGGGAGTCTGTGTTTGTTGGATGGCCAGATCACCCTAAAAGCGCAAGCACATGAGTAGGTGTGGCGCCTCAGCAAAGAGGGATGAGAGACATGGAAGTTTCACCCAAACAGATTTCTGGATCCAAGCATGCGCCGCAGGGTATTGGAAGTAGGGAGTATAGGTGCGCATGCGCCACCGTTAGTGAAACGCCATATCACAACGAAAGGAGCAAGAGACATGGGGTTTCCATCCAACGAGACTCCTTGGCCCAGGCATGCGCTATATGATATGGTTGGTAGAGAAATATGGGTGAGCAACCGGAAGTGGGACGCTCTAGCGATATCGAGGGGGATGAGAGACATGGGGTTTACACGAGATGAACCCAGCCACGCGCCATGAGAATGGTGGGTACGGTGTATGGGTGCCCATGGGCGACCGAGAACGAGAGGGGTACGAGACATGGGGGTTTCACCCAGCGAGACTCCTGGACCCAGGCATGCGCCATACTGTATCCTAGGTAGAGGAGTATAGGTGCTCATGAGCGACCGTATGTGAGACGCTTTGTCGCGAACGAGATTTCACCCATCGAGATGCCTGGGTTCAGCCATGCGCCATAGGGGTTGATAGGTAGGAGTATTGGTGCGCATGGGTGGCTGCCCGACATGAACGAACATCCACGGAAGGTTGAAAGAAAACCCACAGGCGCCACCTTAAGGCGGATCTTGCTGAAACGCAATAAGAATCGACGTCTTGTCACAAGGAATAAATATGCCAAATTCCGGAGGAATCCATCAAAGCGATTCAAAGTTATCGTTTGCGAAGAATTCGCACAGATATGAACGGAAAATGGAACGAAACCAATTTTAAAATCCCCCGGACGCATTGCAGCGGGGAACAACGGGGAACAGTTACAACGAAAACAAAATGGGGTGGGAGCCATTTTTGGATTGACGGAATACTTCTTGCAGGAAAAAGTTGTGAAATTGTCAATAGACCTACAAGATGCAATAAAATAATAGCACTGAATTCACATAAAATGGTACTTTCTTGCAGTGGTGATAATCATAGGCTCTCTAAGGGCACAGAATTAGGGCGTGTTTGGGCGATCGAGGGGTCATTCGTAGTTTCAAAATGTCGTGAAGTGTGTCTGTCGTCTTGCCCTTCTCGTGTTGTGGAGTACGATTGGCGTGGTTTTAACACGACATGACGTCATGATGCACAAGGGCAGTCAACTAGTAGTAGACAAAATGGCATTTTGGGGGAACGCATGAACGTTTTTCGATGCTCTAGGGGCATGTATGGTCTGGATGGACCCAAACACCTATCTTAACGCTTCAATGCCCTAGAGTGGTAGCTCAGTAGCACTGATTGGTCTAAATGACCCCGTGATATCCCATGGAATTGACTTCCTCGGAAGTGACGTCATCTCCGGAAAAGGCGTCCTCGCACGCATATGCTTTCACTTGTGATGCCGCCAGTATCCTGAAGCTTGTAAGTGATGACATCGCCGGAGGTGACGTCATCACCGAAATTGACGCCACTAGCATCTAGGGTCATAGACCAATGGCCAAAGCATGTGTGTACGATGACGTCACTTCCGCCTCACATTGCTTAGATAAATTGGAGAAAATTTCATAGGATATCACAGCATCATTTTTTCAAGCACTCATACCAATGAGTGCTTGAAATGAAGGGCGATCCGACGCATAGGTACATCATCAAAACCAAGCCTCACTTCGAAGAGGATACGAGGTTACAACACACAGAGGCTGTGGAAATGTGGTCAAAATGCGAAAACGGCTGTTCCAGGATATGTCGCCGATAGAGTAACCTGAACTGCCCGAAGATGCTTAGGGAGGGACCAGAGCGAATGGAAGGCCGTTGAACACGAACAAGAGCTAACATCACAGAATACTGACACAACAAAAGGCTTCTAATTGGACAAGAGCGATGCGTCTGATACCTGGATAATAGCAAACGAAAATTGTAAACATACACAACGCGGCTCCCCCAGCTTGGGTGTGATGTGACGGGAGGTGGTATATTAACATGTGCAATACGCAATAACGTTGTTGCTGTTTATCTCTCCATCTCTCATCTAACTGGGGTCAGGTGTTAAGAGATTAGAGACTAGGTATAACGAGTAAGGGGATGTCATTCCCAGCGTTAGGGACGTTGGGCACGCCTAACTCACTCAACAATCACTCTGTATATACGGGGAGGTAACTTTGCCAGGCTATACAGATCTATCATTCCCTATCCACTATACCCGATCGCTCACGATATCTCCCACACTTCACCCGCATAGCTCATTTGGAGTCAGGGTGGCCCATCCATCGCCCGAACACACCCTGGCACATCTCTAAAATGCCATCTTTCTCTACTACTCCTCGACTACGCCTTTGTACCCTGACGTGATTTCCGGTCAATCCAATCACAGTCGTAGTCTACAAATCGAGAGCTTCAAGTCGACACCCTATCTGGATTCAGAATTATCCCTAAATCGTTCAAACAAGACCCTGTGCATCCCTAAAGACCAATCTAGTCTTTCTCTGCTACTCGTCGATCGTGTATGCAGAAAAAATCTACCCCACGTGTAGTCTACACCACGAGTACTTCAAGATGACAACGTGCGCGACTCATTTAGAGCAAGGCTGGCACATCAATAGCCAAAACACGCCCCTGCGTACCCCTAAAATGCCTTTTTCTACTACCAGACCACTATTCGACTGGACATGCGCACAATGACATCATTTCCAGTAAAAACACCCTAGTCTACACCAAAAGAGCTTCAAGTAGGCATTGAAATGAAGTCATCAAAAGTTTCTGTTTGACTTTGTGGCCATATTTTATGTATGGAAAGCTCGCTTTGGTCATGGTGCATAAGGCCAAAAGTAGATGTGCATTTCTTCAATGAGTTGATTCATATTTCATTAATACTCCCAAATTGAAGATGGAGACCGTGTGTCGGAATTGAATGGAAGAATTCTTTGGATTGTTTGAAGAACTGGGGAGATAATATATCATAATTTTAGCTAAGCCTGCATTCATCCCTCATAATCGTGGCCACTTTTGCTTATCTTGGTAATTAACATATACAAAGTTTTCTCTAGAGAGATGAAAAATATACATTTATATATTTTCTTTCACATTCTGCTTTATAAATTCAATATCAGAAGTATTCAACTCATAGCAGAAACTGGGAAAAACAGTGAGAATATTACACCATTTCAGCTTTAAACATGGCCGTGGCCTGACAGAATCTGGTCACATTTCAGACACCTTTGACTCTTCCGTAATTCAATGATGACAAGTTATTTTCTCTCTTGTATCATATCGTACTTGATTTGTGGAAAGATTAATTGTGTTTTAATTTGTTTACATGTAAACACTTTATTTAAAAATCGCCTGCTATGCCTACTTCAAGACGACACCACACATGGCTCGTTTGGGCAAGGATGGGCACTGTATATCCACTTGGCTGGGTGTAAAGTCGGGTTTTCCGCATTTTTTATGTACAGTCGGTGTTTCCGCTCTCCCTCTGTCACATGACCGGAAGTGACCTCGCACCGGATGTTGCCTCGAATCGAAAGTGACAACAACACTGGAATTGACGTCACAACTCTCCGACCCCTTTCCCTCCGCCCCAAATACTAAGAGATTTGCTCTTTCTATACTACTGACCCGGACCTGGGTTCAATCTGGGCAAATGGTTATCCCACACGTGTAGCTAATATGCCCAGTGTTCCTGATCCCATATAAATACTCCGTAAAAACCTATGCGGGATAACGTGGTGGAATCATTCATCCCACACACGTATGTGGGAGGGGAGCGTGCGACGGAGGCTGACCGATCACAACACTCGACACAAGCTGCAGGCATGATGCGTTCCAGCAATGTTTCGCTCGCAGTGTCATTGCTGTTTTTACTAAAATATTGATTAAAATGACGATTTAAATTAGATGCAGAAATCTGATATTAACTCTGGAGAAGGAAAATACTTCCCAAACTCGCCTGCCCGCTCAGTTGGGATGTATATTTCCTCTCTCGATGGGGCATTGTAGACACTGTTAATGTCCAAACGCCCGTTAATGTCCAAATTGGACATTAACACGCAGCGAGTGCGTGTTAATGTCCTAAGTTTGGACATTAACCGCCTCTTATTGTCCTAGGGCAAATTTGGACATTAGCGGTCGACCTGCAACTGATTTTTTTTCAATATGTACAAGTTGCGTCTTAATGTCCTAACAGTCCATAGTCCGTAGTTCGTTTTTTTACTAATTCAATATCTTGTGGTCATATCGATTCCTCGCAGTGTAAGATGGATATATGAACATGGGCTGTAGTCTCACAAAGCGATTTCGCCCTGTCTTGGTGTTTTTTAAATGTTTTCTTGTGTTCATTAACAGTCCATACTCCGTAGTCCGTAGTTCGTTTTTTCACTAATTCAATATCTGTGGTCATATCGATTCCTCGTAGTGCAAGATGGATGTATTAACACAGGTTGTAGTCTCGCAAAGCGATTTCGCTGTGTCTTGGTGTTTTTTCAATGCTTTCTTGTGCTCATTAAAAGTTCATAGTCCGTAGTTCGTTTTTTCACTAATTCAATATCTTGTGGTCATATCGAGTCGGGACTGTTTTAGGACAATAACAGTCGAAGTGATACATATCTACCGCTAATGTCCAAAGTTTGGACGATAACATTCATGCTGGCGTCTTATTGTCCTACGTGGGACATTAACACGCACTCGTTGCGTGTTAATGTCCAATTTGGACATTAACGAGCGTTTGGACATTAACAGTGTCTACAGGGCATTTTCATCTCATGATCAAGTTATATGGGATCCCCTTAGATCCTTGACTCTGAAAGTCCACTCTCGAAATCTTATATGACAGCGACATACTAGGACCCATCTTCGCGTCTGATCAAACACGAACATCTCTTACAGAGACACAGTTCTAATGACTAATTCTAAAACGTTTACAATCTTGCGTCTTGAATCTTGAATGCGTCTCAGTCTTGAATCTTGTGTTGTTTCGTTTGTTTCGTGATTCTAGAATTGTTTAAATGTATGAACTCATAGCCTATCAGTCTTGTCACGGTAGGGCCGAGTAAGACTCTGTCAGAAAAACTGTGACTAACTTTCGTAGGTTAGGAAGAGCCCGCTCTCTAAAATAGAGGTAAAATAAGGTTGTTTTTCCTTGATATTTTTTTATTCCTGCCTATCCAATGCTTCAAAACTTCAGGATCATTACTCTATATATTGTTTCATGTCCTAAAATTAATTTGCCATTTGAAGAACCAGTCACTGTTGTTTCAAAAGCGTGAAAAATATTTGGCCTATTATTATGCAAATTAGATAGATGACAAATTGTTTTTTTACTAGCATTTGATGGGCATATTTGTGCGCGCCTCAAGATGATTTTGCTGAATTCGTTATGTAACCTAATTTATTTGGTAAAATGACCTTTTTCACCTCCATTTTAGAGAGCGGGATCGCCATAACCTGCTCAAAGCTTAGTGCGATAGACGTTTTTTATGCTACAGCAGTGTTGAGCTTTCTTCGCAATGCATCCAAAATGGTAAAAGAGCAAGAAATGTGAGAGAACTTACCACGTATGAAATGGGGTTATCATCGACCAGAGACGGGTAGATTTTTTGGTCAGAGTTGGGCTCGACTTCAACCTCTGTTCGGTATTGGATAACTTTACCGGGCTAAATCAAAATAAAATAAAATAAAATAAAATAAAATGATTTTTCAAGCAGCCTCTTACTTAGCATTCTAAAACTTCAATCTGGAGGAACCGAATTTCAGTTTTTCATACATTTCACAGGCGCTTTCTGTGCTGAGCACGTGATCGATAGAAAGATTCCACATATATTCTTTCAAATCCTTCTTTTGTTGATAATTTCCCCTACACTGTTACTTAATTCTCGTCATTGATAACACGAAACTATTTACATGAAGGTTAGCCTAAGAAAGTTTTCATGTCTTCGTTCGTTCCTACACTACGCCATGCTTCCTCTTGTTGAATTTACATGTACACTCCGGGACCACAAGGCTCCAGGGGCCACACGGCTCTATCCGGCAATAAAACAACCCCTCCCCACTCTCTGTCCACAATATTTTCGGCAAACAGTTCGATAGCCGCGAGGAGCTGATGTGTCTGGAATCAGTCTTCAATCATCAACCGCCGATTGAGTTTTGACCAGTACCGCCATCTTCTCCGTACAGGTAACGTGATCTGTACGCTGTGATATATACCGATCACGTGACCCGTACGAATAGTAATGAGAAATTCAATCGCCAGTTAAGGTTTGAAGACTGATTGCAGACACATCAGCTCCTCATGGAATTCAAATTATTTGCCGAACTAGGTAAAAGTAGTGAGAGGAGAGTAGTCAGAGAGAGAAGGAGGGTTGTTTTATTGCCGGATAGAGCCGTACGGGCCATGGAGCCTTGTGGTCCCAGACTAAACATATAAGTTCAATGACATGAAAACTTGGCTACATGAAGGTGGACTTTGGCGACAAGTCGCAACCCCGACAAAAAAGAAAATGTTATCGAGAAAGTCTCTTGATCTTTGTTGAATAGCATCATTCATCTTCATAAATATCCCCACATTTACGTCAGCTGTTCTGCCACAGGCCCCAGTGTCTGGACAGTAGAATTTAAATTCAGTATAATTTAAATAATTTAATTTTTTTTAAGTCATCCTATAATACAGAGAGCTCTCTGTATTATAGGATGACTTAAAAAAAATTAAATTATTTAAATTATACTGAATTTAAATTCTACTGTCCAGACACTGGGGCCTGTGTGTTCTGCCGGGTGTCGTCACTGCGGCTGCTCTTGCTATCTATCAGTGAGATCGTATACTGCTTTGACTGACGTTCAACGATGAAGTAGTGACTGTCGTCTTGGCATGATTTCTCAGGCTGCCAAGCCTCAACGGTGGTTCGACGAAATGAATGTCAGACGTGCGTGCTAGAATCGAATTTTGTATATGCCGGAAATGATTAGTTGAAATAAATAGTCGCCTACGCTTGCCGCTTAAAGGAGCGTAAAATTGAAGCTTACGTCGAGTCCATCAGAACATACCTCTGAATTAGACTTAATCCAAGATTGTTCTTGATACATTGTGTAAACATAAACCTATTTCAATCACCAAATGTATAAAGTTCGGAGAGGGCTGATGGATTATGGGTTCTTGGAGCACAATAGACGAAAATAACAAAGAATATACCGGTATGGTGATATCATGCCGACCCGGTGGAGGCCATCAACTTCCCGTACGTCATGCCACATAATTTGTTAGGTATCATAGACCTGAGTCTCGAGGATGTGTTCGGATTACCTACCTTGATATTGGCGATGGCCGTCTCTGATAGGCTGAATGAGACGTTCACCAGGACTGTTTGACCGACCGGAAGCGGTTTTACTTCACATGTTACAGGCACACAGCGATGGGTTGCACAGCTCTTTCGTAAATACAGAAACGATAATTGTCAAAGAAGAGTAACTTCATTTACAGATCATCAACAGTAGGAAGTTAGGAATTTTAAACATTCTAAAATTGAAAGGAAAGTTTACGCAATGATCATGGAACATACAGATCGGAACCCAAAAGAAGAAAGGTACTATTTATTCTAAAGCAAATAGGTCTGTGTAACCTTGCACAGTTCAATTGTCGTTTTTCGTTTTTAGATTCTCAAAATCAAAAATTGAAATTTGGCCGCCAATTCTCAGTAGAATGGGCCGTATAGACGATTAATTAATCAATATTTACAAAAAGCCAGTGCCAAGATGTATTCTATGCCACGAAGATCTTACAGTGAATCATATTCTATCCACTGTATATATAGATTTCAAGATTGTAAGATATTCTTTTTATCGAGTAGCTACTTTAGATGATCTTTTTAGTCTGGTGAAAGAAGACTGTATCTTAGGTTATTTGGGAGAAATCGATTTGTTGTATAAGTTTTAACGTGTGTATGTTTTAATGTGTTGGATCACTAAGCTGTTGGTTTGAGTACTTAGAATTTTGTTTGATCGTCCCTATATAGCTGAAATATTGCTGAACCTTAATTCTCTCTCTCTCTAATTGCAGTATGGCAGTTGAACAAGAAAATAAAATACGAAGAAATGTGCTACTTGTGGTATTGGATGTCAAGATACATATTAGAGAAAATTTTAACCACAATTATTCCAGAATGACATAATAAACATTAAAGAAAAGTATAATCAGAATACATGTAATTGCAGAATTAAAGTCTCCTGGTAGAATTCTGCATGATATAACCGAAATGAAAACCCGAGCGGTTGAAGTCCCCCGATGTGGAAAAGAGATTTGGCTTGGAAGCTTAACGTTCAGTACCTAGCATAGGAAGCAATCCCAAGATCCTGTGGAAAGGTACCTAAAATTACCAAATTTGCCCTGAAAAGAACATTCGGCTTGTCCCACAGGTGGCATAATTTCCTACATGTACAGGTGGGTCTGCATGAAAATCCCAAGTGAGAGACACGGTACCCACATATCAAATTTGAAAAGACTCAGGTTCAGGTTTTCAAAAGTTATTGCCCGGAAATAAAATTTTAAATTGGCCCCCACATGACGCCACATATAAGCAGATTGACATGAAAAATAAACTTAGAAACACTTTGTTCAGGTTTTAGTTTAAACAGTATTTTATTTCCATAATGTGGATAATGGAAATGGGGATTGGGGAACAGGCAAAACCTATATAAACCCCTCTCCCCAGATTCAGGTTTTTAAAATTAAAAGTCTGAAACAAAAATGTTACCTTGGCCCACAGGTGGCGCCACTTATACGCAGATCGGCGTGAAAATGCCAATCAAGATCTTGGTTTATGAAACTTTATTGTCCGGAAACGAAAGGTTAACTCGGCCCCAGGTGGCGCCAGCTATAGGTGGATCGGCGTGAAAAACGAAGCTAGATCTCAAGGCGAGGTACCTACAAACCAAATTTGGAAAGAATCCGTTCAGGTTTTAAAAAGTTATTGTCCGGAAACAAAATTTTGACCTGACCCACAGATTGCGCCACCTATACGCAGAATGGCATGAAAAACAATCCTAAGTGAGGTTCAGGTTTTCAAAAGTTATCGCCCGGAAACGAAATTTTAATTTTAACTAGGTGCCACCTATACCCGGATCGGCGTGAAAAAAATTTCAAGCGAGATCACAAGTTGAAGTACCCACATACCAAATTTGAAA